>JAHZMW010002172.1:0-10984 GCA_027743745.1 Alloscopus bannaensis | reverse complement strand
GGAACACCGCGAATTTGAGCTCTGCACTTCTGCACTTGATGATCTTCGTCTCGTCTGTATTTCTTAAACTCACCAACAAATTTTTGCACGATTTCAGGAGTTTGGTTAGTTTGTCGAAAAACTAACAATTAACAATTATTAATTAGTTAGTTGAAATTGTGTTGGTGAGCTTGGACGTGTGTGCTGCTGGATTGGCGTGTTCAGCGGTGTTGGAAGCCAAAGAGATTGATAGGAGTCAATTCAATGTCAATTGTTGGATTTGTAGTAATTAAGTTAATTATCAGTTATCATCGTGACGTTAATTTCGTGGGATATTTGAGTGAGCGCTGATTAAGATTTAGGAGGAAAAGGATTGTGCTCTGAGATTTTTAGATTTGAAGGAAATTAGTTTGTAGTTGAGAGTGGGCGAATCGGATAATTGTTTTGCAGTTAACGGACAGTGTGCGTGTTGACAGGGGGGTGATTGTTGCCAATTGGGAAGAAGTGTCAAAAAAGATTTGTAGGTGACTACATTACGAAATTAATTGTGGTACAAAACGAAGCCTTTTTTGCAAAGTTGGAGGTCCGTAGTCACGGTTGAGAGAGTCAGTAAGTTGGGTTGGTGCTGCGGTAAATTTACGGATTGTACAGATTTCCTGGAGGACTGACCTTGGTTACTATTTCCAAAATCTGTTTTGTTTTGTCATCGTTTTGGACTGGGAACGGAGTAACTGTTGCTGAAGGCGTGTTGTTACTGCTCTTGGCTGAACAGAGGGATCCAGTCAACTCGATGTTTTCTTTGTCAGCGTTGAAGGTGTTGTTGAAAAGCTTTGCATTTGGCATCCCAGCCGGAATCACCTTGATCGACATTGTGGGCTATGTAGCAAAGGTGGAGGGGTCTTCTATGCAGCCACTCCTCAACCCGGATAACTCGCCTGCCACCATTTCCGACTACGTCTTCCTCCACAACTGGCCCATCGCCACGAACGGATACGACGAGATCGAGAGAGGGGAGATTATTGCCCTGATTTCACCACGAGATCCGAAGCAGAGGCTTATCAAGCGTGTAATTGGAGTTCCCGTGAGAATAACAACGGCTTTATTTGTGCTTTAGATAACTAGAGATTACACCCCGTTAAGAAATGGAAAGCTAAGCGACATTTTGTTCTCAACAGGGCGATATTGTTGAAAGAGTCGGAGACGACCACAAGTACGTTCGAGTTCCTCAAGGTCACATATGGGTTGAGGGGGATCATCGTGGAAGATCTTATGACTCAACCATCTTCGGTCCTGTTGCCCTCGGCCTTGTTAAGTCGAAAGCTCGAGCGATTGTATGGCCACCGACTCGATGGCAGTTGCTGTATCCATACATGCTCCCGGATCGAATTCCAGTTAATTTGCAGAGCAAAAAAAACTTGTCCGACGCCTCGTCGGCGGAGATAATTGCAATTGCGAATGTAGATTCGAAGCCTCGCATGTACTAATGACATCGTTTTTACTATTATTACGCTCGGCCGACTACCTTTTGTAAGCTTGTTCTGTCCTCAAAGCTTAAAAATAGATCCTGATAATAGCGAAATATTATAATTACTAAGAAAAATAAGGCAACTACTCCTATTTACAAAGGATATATCTTCTTCAATTGCCAAATCAGTTGCTCTTTTTTACCTACAAATAACTTTCCGGTTTATACTCCAAAATAATGCGGTCATTGTCGTTAGTCGAATGTATAGAAGTAAAATTTACCGGTAAAATTCTCAAAGAAGCCGTCTGCCTCGGAGATTGTGATAATGATGGGTTGAGTGAGTTAGTCGTTGGGAACACGGACGGGGACCTGTTTGTTTATCGGGGAGACCGGTGCATTTGTAAGTCAAACGACCTGGGAACCATCTCCGCCGTCGCGGTTGGGGACCTACTCAACATTTCGAGAAATGTGACTGTCGTCATCACGATTGAAGGATGGTGTCACATCTTCGACGTCGAGTTTGAGCTCAACTTGAATGAGGATGTGAAGGATGATTTGTCGTCGATCGACGCGTCTGCCTCCATTTCCGAGTTCAAAATGATCCAGCCCTTTCACTCGCAGCGTATTGTGTGCAATATTAAGGGGGCAAACCTTGGTGATGCAGACAACGACGGAAGTAAGACATATTGCATGAATTTTCTACATGCTTTTCTGGACCAGACAAACCATATTAATGTTTGCATCTCTATTTTTGCAGAGGTTGAACTCATCGTTGGTTTAACAGATCGAGTTCTAAGAACCTACAAATGGTGTTCAGATGTGGATTTGGATGATTTTGTATGCATAGCTATTTGTTAATTTTCTAAGGTGTACTAGTATATTTATCGGCGTATTCGGCGACTTGATTGTGTTGTGAATCTTTAGGGAGAAAAGGCAGAGTTAGAGGAGAAAGCTGAGGATCAAAGATCTGAAGTGAGTGATGTGGTGTATAACGGAAAGTTGAGGGCGCTCAACAAGTGGGAATTTGCTAGTCAAATTGGATCTGTAGCCCTCCATCACCAGCGTGATCAAGGTACCTGCATTTTAGTAGGCCAGCCGGGCGGAACCGTTTCCAAAATCAGCAACTTTCCACCAGTAGATCAAAGGGAAGGCGATAACAGCAAATCCAAGCAAGTAGACGGCGAGGCAAACTCAGCAAACAATGCAAAGAGGTGAACAGAAAAACCGCTTCGAGTTTGCTTATTACAATTTTACTATGGTAATTTCTAATGAATATTTTACAGTCAGTGTAATTTGAAATTGGGTTTTTCATTTGTAGGTCGAGGAATGTGAGCAGCTGCAGTGCATTTAATGTGGAGCACTTTTCTCTCAACCTTGGGAAGATTTCGAATCCAAACACGTCAACGGAGGTGGTTGGTAATATTTTCCCTTTTGGTAATTCTGATGAAGCAGATCATTATGCAGTGGCTACGCTGGATGGCACCGTGATGCTCTGCCACGACGATTCGTTTGAAATGTATGTTTCAACTTCTTTTGCTTGCTGTAATCCCGTTCTCTCACTTATATAAGTTAGTATAGGTGTATGTCGGTTTTGCTAGAGTCACACAGTTGGAAACTCCAGTGCTCGCCTTGGAATCACTCAACGGCTCCTTCGTTATCATCGGATGGGAAGGGGAAACTTACCTAGTCAAACGAATGCTGGATCCGGAAGTGGATAATTGTATTATACAGTTCAACTTCGAGGAAAGTGTTGCAGGTAATCAGCAAGGGAAAACTATATAGAAAAATTATGGTGATATTTGCATCATGGCTTGACTAATGATGTGTTGTTTTGCAGCGTTCAAAATAGGTTCGTACGCCTTGGCACAAAATGATCATGATGATATTGCCCAGTTCAGCAACCACAACTGCTTGGTCTACGCCACGTTTCATGAGAGTATTTATATATATCCAAATGAGTTTTTGTGAGAGATTATTTTAGAGAATAAAGAACAAAACTCGGTAGATGATCAAAACCGTTAGTTTTCTATATAAAAAGTAATTTTTCAAAATGTTGTAGATAATTTATATCTTCTGTTAATAATACTTAATGCAAGTGTACAAATTCAGTTCCGGGAGTCAATAACTAGAAAATATAGTTAGGGTTAGCACCACACCAGTCATTGACAAACTCGATAATGTTCTGCAGCTCCGGATTGTGTGTGCTTTTAACCGCCATCACCATTTTGTTCCAGTCATCCCTGTTCGCAGCACGATTCGGAACTCGGAAGCTGACTCTGGGACCTAGCACCGGGTAGCCAGACAACAAGCATTGGTCACAAGCAATTCCATTTGGTCCAGGTACTAGGGACGCCTCGAATACGCCTCTCTCATCAGTTCGCAAGGCCTGCGTACAACCAATAACCAATAATTAGAGTGTCAAGAATTACTTTTCACAGTAGTTCATACGACAAGGTACAAGCTCACTTGTTGAACGTCAGGATCCATGGATGCGGCAAGTATCCATTCTCTCGCGTCGTCATACGCTTGCCGAGACACCATGTGCTGCGACGGAAGCTCGACTTCCAGAGGAATGTCCGTGTTCACAAAGTCCGTGTTGTCGAGGTCGACAGTGTTGCCAACTCCTTCTTCGATGGCGTCATAAATGTCCATGAAATGATTGAGAAAAACGAACGCCATGTTTTTCCAATCGCGATCCTGTGTAAGCAGACACCATTTTTTACACGCGATTCTTACTCACTTTTCAAGCATTTGACAAACGTTATGTGATTCCGTTATTCGCACCCGACAAGCTTGGCCAGCTTCGAAAAACGCCTTTTCAGCGGGAATCGTCCCAATGAAGCGGAGCAGTGAGATGGAAATTTTAGTGGCGAGCACGTCCATCCCTGAAACGCTCTGAAAGCCTAATCTGTTTACGTAGTAGTGCGCCACCCACAGTATCTTCTCTAGTTGTACCTTGTACTTGGAATTCGAATCAGAAGTGGACTTCATTCCGTTCGTCTAATGGGTTTACCCAAAATCGAGTTTTACACTCATTTTCCAAACGACACAGTAAAAACTCAAAAAATTATAATTTTTTAAAAATGTTTATGTACCACATCGTAAAGAATGTCCCTGAGTCGAACCCAAATCTCCGCCCTGTCATGCTGCACATTTCCAAAGATCATCATGGAGACTGCTTTGTATAGCGGGTAGTGCTGCTTCTCTGCCGGAGGTCCGTATTCAGCGTACACAGTCATCGCCTCCTCGGGTTGATTGTGCTTCAGCAGGTGGGTCACGTACTTTGCCAAATATGTGGTGAAAACGGTGCCTCCTTGACGGCGTGCTTTCTCCATACATTTTTTCCAATGTCCTTGCTCACAGAGCAGGTCCAGAGCGGCTGCCAAGTTGAGATTCTCCAGTTCGTCTACTTGACCAACTTGTTTCAGCATTTTAGTTTGATGGTCCGTCACGTAACGTTCCATCCTAAAAACATTTAGTACAGTTTTAAAGAGTTTGAACAAAGGACTGGTAAACAACTATTTTCTTGGTCAAGCGTACTCTGGAGAAACTTCGCTAGCCAAGTCCTTTGCCTCATCCCACATCTTGCCCGCAATCAGAGTTTCCACGGCGAGCTCCTTGAAGCCCAGCAAGTTGTACAAGTTGGCCGCCTCCAAGTGCATATGGATTCCCATGAGAAGGGGAGCCACCGTCTGGACCACATACTCCGCCTGACTCCGCTTCAGGAACTTCACCGCCAGCTCTCCACCTCTCGTCCAGCACTTGGCAAGGGCTCCCGGATTCCCCTCCATCATGTCCGTTGTCAATTGGAGGTAGCACTCCACAGCCCGCTTGTACTCCCCGAGCTTCTCGTACCGCTTCGCCTGATCAATGATGGACTCGGCGTCATTGTGAATCAGGAGCTTCGCGTCACTCGTGTCAAATTCGCGTTGCAGCTGCTCCATGAGATGAGGACAACTGTCTTTGCACACCCGAAACGCCTCGCTCCACATGTTTGCCCTTTTGTATAAGTTTGACGGCGTGTTCCGGTCTTTCCGCCCGGAGGAGCAGATTTTCCATCGCGATAAAGTTCCGCGAGTAGAACATGTGCTCTGCTTGGGCAATCATCACCTTGTGGACCGCCTCCTTGGAGGTTCGCTTTCCGATATCCATGGCGACGTCAAAGAGCTCTCGGCGCAAGTACATTTCGATCGCCTCAAAGTTCATGCCTCCTTCAAGGTAGTGCTTTGCGGCCGTCTCGAGTTCCCCCTTCGCCTCCGCTTGCATCGCCATTTGGTAGAGGATCTCGTGAAGTTTGTCAGGGGCCGAGCCAACACGACACAGTTCCGCCGACAGCTCAATGTTCCCTTGGCTGTTGTAGTGATTGATAGCCTCTTCAAAGCAGTTGTACTTGTTGAGAAGCTTGACGGCAGCGTCGGGCTGCAGGGTGGCGGCCCAAGAATAGACGACGTATAAACCAGCCTTGCTGCCACCGTATTGGGATGCAATCTGTCATAAAGGCAAACAAAAGTCATTTAATGTTACCTAAATGAATGAATACAAATATAAAAATGAAATGTTCTCTAACTTGATGAGCATCAGCATAAAGCCCTTTGTCTTGATACAGGCCCACCACATTTTGCCACAACCCACACGCCAAAAACGTTGACACAGCGCTCTTCATGTCATTTTCCTTCAAGAACAACTCCGCAACATGCGTCGCCGTTTTCTCGAGGTGGCTCGGGTGATGCTCTTTAACAATCCGAAGAACTTGGTCGTACCTATTGGTAAAAATTGGCGACAAACAGGCATGGTGTATCGTGAATGTATATGCAAACATATCGCAAATAGATTTGCCCATGTTTCCGAACCCTTACATTTTGGCTTTGGCATACATCCCAATGCACTGATCAATTTCGTCCATGGCGATCAACAATTTCTCGGCCTGCGGATACTTGTCTTGCTCCATGAACTTTTGTGCGTAGTGGATGTAATCCTTTTTCATCTCGTCACGGCTGTAGTTTGTATTGTTCGCGACACGAACGGCGTCATCCCACTTTTCTGAAAACGAATAATATATATTTAACACACAAAAGATTGGTGCTACATCTGACAACGTGAATTCCTATGAAGTCTCTCTTTCTTTCTTACCATGAGTCGCATACATGTCGATAGCTTTCTTCGGCGAGCCTGCCTTCATGTAGCAGTTCTCTGCATCTGTAAACTCTTCCTCGCTTGCGTAGCTGTCTCCAAGCCGGGCCCAAAACTTTGTGATGTTCCCGTCGTCCTTCATCACCTTCAAAAACCACACCATATCTTTTGTGCTTGTCATTAATTATTTTTAAAAATACCCCCAATATAACTGGCTAATGTTAAACAACGATTTTACAGCAATGATTTGTGCAGCCTTTTTCCACTGTCGAGTCTCCAAAGCACACTCCACCGCCTTATACAAGTTTCCAGCCTCGATGTAATGATGCCCTGCAGAGTCGACATCCCTCAGACTAAATTTCCAGTCGCCCCACTCCTCCTCCACGTTTGTGACCTCGTTGGGATAGTACCTCTTTGCGAGTCGGAGCGCCTTGTCGTAACACCGACCCTTCCTGTACACATCCAGAGCTCGAGCTCGTTGCCCTGTTGTCTTGAAAAAGTCTCCGGCTGTCTCGTAAAAACGCATGTCAACCAAGGTGTTGCCCAGCCGTTCGAGGAGGTCGTCACTCAACTTCCCTTTGCATTTGGCAACACAGCGTGCGGCGTGTGTCGGGAAGCCGGCCTCGAGGTAATGAAATATGGCGTGATCAAATAAGGACACGCTTTCGAAAAAGCGTCCAGCCTCGTACCACTCTCGGTCTCGATACACCATCGCCGTAAATTCGGTGAGAAGCTCGCTGAGCTGAGGGTGGTTCTTCACTTTAGCCAGCGTGATGGCTTCGTCCCATCGCTGCATGATCTTGTACATGAAAAGTGCGTTGTCGACGTCCGAGTGGCGGATAAAGACGACTTCCGCTTCCTTGATTCGGCCCAGGAGAATGTTGCGTCGAGCAATGCACATTGGGTGCTCCTTCATTTCGGCTCCGTCAGGGCCCCGGATCATTTCAATCGTGTTGAATAGAAACTTTGCTCTTAAAAAATCAGGATTTTTTTTTTGGCGATTTTACCAATTTTCCTAAATGTTTTTATCGCTGCTTAAGTTTATCACCTACCTTGGGACGTCCCCCAGAGCGGAATACGCCTTCTGCGCAATCCTCAACTCAAAGTTTTCCAGTGCCACTTTGGCCAACCGTTGCCACATGGCAAGCACTTCGGGAGACATTTCGTACTCGTCCAAGTACCAAGTTGCTTGGAACAGATTCCCAGACTCTAACGCAGTGGCAAACTGAATGCGACCCTCGTCTAAGGGCAATTCGTACGAGTTGGTCCCTTCCTCAATTGTCACGACTGTGGGCTCCTTTTCCGACTTTTTATGAACTGCAACTGCATGCCCGGCAATGTCATGGTCAACAGTGACGTCAGGAGTTTCCAGATTGTACCACACTCGAAGCAGGCCGTTCGTTTGGACAACAACGACATCGCAATTAGGCACCCACTGCAATACCCGTACGCAAAAATTTTAATAAATCCCGTACTCATGAATGGTCATGATCAGTACGACTTAACTGAGATTTTATGGGGCAAACCTGTACAAATTCACAGGACATGACAAGAGGTAGCTTTGTCGACGAGTCGACTCCGTACAAGTATAAACGGCTCCGTTTATCCCGAAAGAGTAGCTTGGACCCAGACTCGTTGAGCTCCAGCCAGTCGATTTTAGTGTCATGAGAGACATTCCCAACTGTCAGATTGTAGAGCAGGTCAACTGCGACAAAAAAAACATTTAATATTTTTCTAATCTTCCCTAAAGATGCCCATTTTTTTAATGTATGTCGGATTACCTATCGTGATTGTTCGAGGGTCCACAAGAAACGCCAATTTTTTGCTGATGACCTCTTCATTTCCAAAAAATCGCTTTGTCACCCGAATGCTCACAAAGTGCGTATTCATCGAGTCCACACTGTATAAATTTCAAACACGAATGAATACTCGACGAGTTTTATCAACCACCTCTCCTCCCCACCTGTTGAAAAGTTTAAACAAAAATTATAACTGATGTACAGTGGCTCACCGAAACGACCCCAACGTCTCATCTCGACCGTACTCAACAACGGTCATTTCGGACTCGTAATAGATGACTGCAACATTGTCAAAATCAAAGTAAAAGCGCTCCTTGTCAGTGTCACTGTACAGCCAAGGGATCTCACTCGTTAGACCAGTGGCCACCTCACCTTTTTTTTATCAAAGTATTAAAAAATCAGACATGATATCAAATATTTTCTCAAATTGTCCTTTACATAAGACTGAACATACGAACATGCAAGCGTCAACAATGAAAATCATCACGGGAATGAGAGAGGAGGTTCAAACAGAATTGTCAACTAGAACCTCAATATTGTATGATAATCAAATTTTATTTAGTGTGAGCAACTTGAGAAGTGAACAGTCGATCAGAGTGTGGAGCTCTATTTATACTACGCCGTCGCTACACACCGCTCGTCGTGAGCACCTGCCACCAACATTTCCTGGAACTCGATTCAGTTCTCAAGAAATTGAGACTGTCTTGCCAAAAGTTAAAACAATGCAATAACACAAGCTTAAAAAGCGATGATGCTCTTACAAAGAATGAGTGTGTCTCCGGTCTTCACAATGGCAAAGTTGCCCTCCTTTGACAGTTTTGCCTCCAAGATCTCACACGCGTAGTGGGACTTAACTTGGATCGACTTTTGGGGATCAAAGATGTTCAGGATGATGCTACTGGGGGAGGCGTAAATCATTTCGAACCTCTCGTGCCTCGTTCGTCTGTATTTTGAATATAAAAATCAGCAAACGTATGTAGTAACAAAAATGACATGTTAACTTTTCATTTTATGAATGTAACTCACTTGTAGGTCGCTTCCATCAAGTACATGGCCCCAATATTGTTTGCCACAGCGAGGACACTACCGTCCTTCCTCCACTGGATGGTGGACACCATGTACAAGCTGTCAAAGTCCTGGGCGTTGCTCTCCTGCCACTCCTTCTTCCGAGGGACGTAGTGGTACACAAACAATTTGTTATAGCTTCCCACGACCACGGATTTCCCTTCCGGATTTGCTGCAGCACATCCAAACTCTCGCTCCCCAGGGTCGAGGCTGTAGTCAAAGAGCTGCTTCACTTCTCCGCTCCGCTTGTCGTAAATTGTGACCCGCTTGTCGTAGCCTCCTGCCAACACGGCGTCATTCATAATGGCGACCGCCGTTGGGGGACAACTGTGTCGGATCATCGTGATAAGGGTGACGTTGTCCTCGTCACCAACTTCAAAGACAGCTATTCTTCCGTCAGTAAATGACGCTATGACTTCAGTGCCCCAAACGCTGATGTTAAGTAAAAATAAAATTTATGTAAAAAAAAAATTGTTATTTTCAAGCGTTTCTCTGAAGACGAAATGCAACCACACAAATAGAATCTTCAAGAAAACTATGATTATTACTTTGAGACGAGTGCAATGTTGCAGCTCTCGTTGCTCATGACGGTTCGCGTTTTCGGGCCCTTCCGCGACACGGTGTGACATTGCCTTATCTTGCCGTCGAGGAGTCCGCACAAGATCTCATGCTCCTTTGGCCACACGATGCTGGTGACGGGTGCGGGCTGTTGGAACTTGTGGATGATGGACTTTTTCATTTTGAACTCTTCTCCGATCTTGTAGACGTACACGATCAGGTCACTTTGACCCACAGCGAGCCGAGTCGAGTCGGGTGAGAAGGTCATGCATGTCACTGTGTACGACTGGTTGTTATCCTGACAAAAAAATCAAATAATCAAATTATTTAACAGCGTTTGCAACCTGATATGTGAATTTCATTAATTATGTAGTAGAAAAACCTGGGTAACGTAAGATTTCTTCACGACTTACAGAAGGATCTTTAGCTCTCGTCTGGAACTTATCGCGTAAACCACCTTTTTCATCGTATAAGTATATCACGCGGTCACTCCGGCAGACAGCAAGCTTATCATCGGTCCGACCCCATGCCATTGCCTCAATCCGTTCGCAGCCATGCTAGAAGCAAAAATGTAATGCAAACAAATCAGGCACATGTAATTACTACAATTCATCATTTTTCGAGATTTTTGCTTCACACACAAACCATTTAAATAACTAGAGCTTTATATTACCTGAATTGCGGCAGACACTGGAATCACTGTTTCTAAAAGTTGCAAATTCATGGTTTTCAGTGACCGTCCTCAGTTTTAAATGATGACCTTTACTGTAAATCCTCTCTCTCCGTTTTCATTAAGGGTCTCCAATGAGTTAGTGCATTGGATTACTGGACATGACGTGACGTATGGAATGTGGAAGCAGACTGCTGCCTGTCACTTGGAAGGGTATTGATCGAGAGAGAAAAGTGTTTGTTGAGGGTGTTTTGCAGGCGTTGTCGTGGAAACAGACATGAGGCTCGGGCTTCCTCGATATCAGACAAGGGCATTTGA
>JAHZMW010002171.1:0-12960 GCA_027743745.1 Alloscopus bannaensis | reverse complement strand
ATGTGAAGTAGCCAATGAGCTGCCTGTGCCCGGAAGCGTTTTCGTATGAAATTCAAAGCCAGAAAATTAGTAAACACAAAAATCAGGAGCATTGCAATGTAAATACACTGCTAGAAATGGTGGTGCTTTGTGTATAAGATAAGCTTGCCTGCATTCTCATCCACAATCTTCATCTGTTTTATTTGTGAAGCCTGTGATTTCAAGAATAGTTGCATAGGTAGTTAGCTGCACTTGCAGAAGTCTGAGTTCTGAATGAAAAGTTATGAATTATTGCTTCAGAGTAGCACAGCAGAACTTGTTCTTGTAAGCCTAGGACCGCATGGCTTGCACCAAATAATTTTACCATGTGTGACAGGTGTTACGATAGATGAATTGAATTTCCTTTTCAATTTCCATGAGGAATTCTTAAACCATTTGTCATAAGAGAGCTTACAGTTCTCTACACTCAATGGGGACATAAACAGGAGCATTTTGAATCTGTACGAAACATTCCCGGGACCAGAAACGCAAGGAAAACGCCGCTTCGTCTATTCAAATGTAAAAAAACTGTATTGTTATGCAAGTGAGCTCTATTGTTATGTAAAAGAGCTCATAACGTTGCTACCCGTTAATGGTGTTGTAGCTGCCCATTCAGAAAAACTGTAATGCAGGTGGATTCCCCATGTAAAATTACGTATATTATTATTATATATCATAAATTATGAGTCATAATCTAATTCCCCAGAGACAGAGTTCTACTTGTCAGTATGATCTCACGATAATATAAATAATAGTAATATAATAATATAGGTAAATATAATCAAGTTGAGAATCGTTGTTTATCACTTAGTTGGTAAAACTCTTAGTTGGTAAGAAAAATGAAAAATGTCAACGGGAATTTACTCTAATTCTAAACTTACTTGTGCATAATTAGGTAATCAGTTAGGATCAATGACTGTGCAGCTAACGAAGTAACCCAGTTTGCGGAATGCATAATGAAATACAAACAAGCATTTTTGCTTATTTTGCAATTCTTCCATTGGAAAGCCGGGTGTTCCACGCTTGGTAATCATGCGCACATTTGACCCTGTCTTGAACTTTATGCTGAATAAAAGGGTTAATCTGTACGGAGTTTCATTTCTCCGTAAAGTTGTTTATAACAAATTTTTTTCAGCAATACTCGGAGATTCATGTTATTTTCATACGCATCACTATTCATCCAGAACAGTCGAATGGGTAGCTACATGAGCATTTATGGCAAACGTTTTTCCTAGTTTGTGAGACACGGAAGATACAGATATAAGATGATCCCGACTCGATTCGAAGTTTTTCTACAATTCCAAGTAAGCAAATGGCGATCTATACTTCCATTCATTACAAGACTATTAAGATATCGCTTGTCACACCATTTCTCCTAATAAATCCGCGACCCTATTTATATGCAGATATTTAGCATCACCAGTCCATTACAAGTTGAACAGTTCGTGTCGGAAGACTTTCCCATCGGAAAAGAATTCCATTTTCATATATTCGAGTCATGATGAACAAGGCTGGACTAATTGTTATCACACTTCTTACCACATTGTTTCCCATTGGCCTCTCCCAAACGACGAAGCCACGTGTTGGTGTATTTCCTGATACATTTCATGAAGGTGCGGAAAAATAGGAATTTGTAGTGGTTTATGGAAGTGGTCAGTGGCGCGAAGGCATCATGGTGTCTTCTCTTTCTATTTAAGGGACGGAGGAAACCGTGGAGTTACCAGGATGTACGAACCTCAGTCCTCAAATGGCGGGCAAAGTGAAGTCCGTGAACACTGGAGGGATGTGTGCCGCCCTGTTTTCGGAGTTTAATTGCAGTGGTTTCTCAATTGAGGTTATGCCAAGGTCACCGCTTCACTACAGGTTGTCCGACTGGGACTTCGAAGACAAAACCAAGTCCATCGGCCCATGTCGCTCTGGCTGTTCGGAAGAGATTGCAGGTCCGCACCCAGAGGACCCGGTGACGATTGTGTTGTTCTCAGAAACTAAGGAAAAAGGTGAGAATTAAAATCATGAAGTCTTTTATGTAAGCTGTTAACAGATAAGTATTGAGACCGTGGTAAAATTTTCATAGGAAATCAAACACAATTGACGGTGACGGGATGCACACTCGTTCCTCCGGAGTTCAAGAACAATGTCAAGTCCGTGGACACGGGAGGTTACTGCTTTGAAATATACAACAACCCAAATTGCAAGCGACAAGGGGAAGAAATTGATATAAATGGTCCGCACGTTACAAAACATTTTGATTCCATTGAACTACGCATTGGCACACCATCCCACGACAATTTGTTGCATTGGAGCTTTTCAAATGCGACCGCTGTGAGTCACTGTAGCTTCCAGTGTCCAAAATCTCCATCGACTGGAACAACACTTTTTCCACTTTCCACTACGCCAACGACAAGCGAAACTCCAACGGTTTTCAGTACAAAAGTACCTGCGACTTCCTCGACTCCTGTACCACCGACTAACAAAAGTAGCTGGGAAAGTGTATCAAAAGTTACGTGCAACCAGTCAAGATAATGTGGTTTCAAAACCATCGTTTCCCTTTCTCACCGCGTTACTTGTGACGTTGAGTGTTACGGTTGTAGCTTCTCTAGTTGTGTTGGGGGTGAAAAAATGGAAACGTCACGAGATTCCTGTGCAAATGTTCCAATTGAAAAACGACGAGGTGAGACCACTCGACCAAGAGTTGTGAGCGTGTGATACTGCCTAAAAATCACATGTAATTGCTTATGCTTCTTTAAATTGTTTTGTGGTATAATTCGTCGTCGAATTGTAAAGTGTAAATAAAGGTTTTTGACAAACTATGCATGAGAATGCTTTTCTGTAACACCAATAATGTAGCATGTTTGTCACGATTACGTAACTCCAGTTCAGCGCATTTGCCACTGTCAAAGTTCAGCCCAGCTTGTATTTACAGAAGCGATGTATTTTTTGGAGATGACGTTAATTCCGTTATGCCGATGGCTTCAGAAACAAGTTGTAATATTTTATGAGTTTAACGTATGAGTTATATTAGATATTTTTGTATATTATATTTTTTAATTTGAAGTCAATTGGAAATTCTTTTGAAGCATAGCACAATAGTATTGTATTGATAGACATCATTTTTGTCATTAAACACTTTTGCGTGCCGATTAGGAAGAAAGGCCAAATATTCTTTAGCATAAGTGATTATGAAATGTTTTAATATTATTTTCCCTGGTATGGCATACATAGTTGTAACTTGATCCGGAGCTGATTTCACCAATCTATTTAGACTCACGCTATTATGCAGACAGTCCTGTAATTTACATTAAAATTATCTCTTTCTCAACCCATCAAAAACGGAAGGCTGACATCAATATTTAGATTCGATCCGTTGACATTCCTCCAAACAAGGTGAGTGAGTGCTATGCCGAAAACTCCGCCGTGGAGGAGATATAACTTTGCGAGGAGTATATTGGTCGTTGGTAGTTATCCAGAAATAAAAATGTTTTACACCAAAAAAATTTCCGATACTATTTGGAACAAACCATTTTATTGAAATTAAGAGAATTTAAATTCATTAAATGTACAGTATAAAAAATTGAAACAATTTGGCACGACTAATTGTCTGGCTTAGGTTTACTGAATTACTAAACTCCCAACCTTTTGATGCAACTTTCAACTAAAAACTTTCTCCCAATCCTTTCACTTGCAAATGAATGACGTTTCTTGTGGTCGGAGAGAGAGCTGCTACTGGGGAATCCCATTTTGCAGATTAAACAGGTAAAACAGTTTTCTTCAAGATGTCCTCTAACATGGTCAAAGAGATTGAACCGAGTCGTTTTGACTTTGCTACAAAAGACGCAGACAAGCTCTCTCGCATGCTTGACACGGCGATGAGACTTGAGAAGAGAAGCACTGGCAACCACTTTGTGACAAATGTGGCATTTGTATAGTTTCACGACATGGTGCACAGACGAGATGTGCTTTTTCATTATTGACCGACCGGGAATGGTTTTTCTGCAAATTGGACACCAGTTGAAAGGCTCGCAAATGTGGATGGCAATATGATGATACAGGGACCTCATCGACGAGACATTTAAGCCGCAAATAATACATTCAATTGTTGAAGGTCTTGTACTCTCAATATGGAGCTTTCGATGCGCATTCATTACGTTAATGGAGGCAAAGCGTCTCGTACAAATGTCGCACTGGTATGGCTTTTCCTTTGTGTGATGAATCCTGATGTGCAAATTTCTCTCTGTGGACGTTCTGAATGATTTGTCACACAGTTGGCATCCATACGGGGTCTCCCTTGTGTGAACACGGGAGTGGCGAATGAGCTCCTGATTCGTCAGGAACGACTTGTCGCAGAGCTCACAGTTGAAAGTCTTGATTCCGGTATGGATTCTGAAGATGTGAACCTTGAGTAGCTTTTGGACTCGGAAAGACTTGTCGCACAAGTCACACTCGAACGGCTTTACCCCCGGGGTGTGCGTACCCACATGGTAATTGAGGTCACCACGGCTAATAAATTTTTTAGGACATCTGTCACATTGATAAGGTCGCTCCCCCGTGTGGTTTCTCATGTGCTGCTGAATTCCGTGCCTGCTATTATACACGACGTCACAGATTTCGCACTTGTATATGAGTCTCCGTGTGTGAACATTCATGTGATCCCGGAGGTAGTCCTTGTGTTTAAACCGCTTATCGCAAACCTTGCAGTGGAAAGGCTTATCGTCACTGTGCAAAATCTTGTGTCTTTTTAGATTACCCTCGTCGAAGAACTGCTTGTGACAGATATCACACTCTGGTCTGTCTTCAGTGTTGTGGAATCTCTTCAAGTGGATGTTCAACACATCCTTAGATTTGAGAACTTTGTAGCACAATTTGCAAGTTGTTGGCGATGAGGATTTTGACTTGCCCATGTTCGAAGATTTGTTGCTAAAAATCTCGGTAGTAGTATAGGTTAACACGCAGTTGACTTGTGGGTTAATTTAGGTAAATTTCAAGTTCATGAAAACACAAGTTTATTCTTTCATGACTTGCAAGAGATGTCTTACTGTGTCAACACTAGTTGCTTGTTTGAAGGATAATGACATCTCGAGCAAGGATATTTTGTGTAAACAGAAAGATGTGGAAATGTGGAGCATTGCATTGTGAATATAAACACTACATGAAATACAACAGTGATGCTTTTTGTACAAGGAAAACTTGCCGGTATTCTCATCCACAATCCTTCTGGGTTTTTGTGTGCCTGTCATTTCAAGATTAGAAGATAGCCTGAGACCCCATAGCTTACACTAAATCAGTTTACCGTGTGTCAGGTGTTACGATAGATGAATTGGATTTCCTTTTCAATTTCCATGAGCATTCCTGCACCATTTGGCTTAGGAAAACTTTCCATGAGAACTCATGGTTGGCTGTTGCGGGAATGCGACTTTGAACTAAACGAAACCCAGAAATTTTCAACAAAGGGTGAACCAAACACTTGCGGCTTGGTTTAGGGAAGGGGGGTGAGTTGGACTCAATTATTTTTTGTTTTAAACCACACAACTTGCTAAGTTGGCAAATTTTTTATATAAATCTGACAACTTTGATTTTTAAAAAGACATTTTGGAAAAGTACTGTTTCAAAAGACGCCTGGTTTTCTTTTCGTGAGCGTTAGCGTACTTGGTGCTTGTCAGCTAATTTGATACTATAAAAATTTTACTTGACACCCGGGGAAGGAAGAGCAAACATTGGGGGGAACATACCAATTTTCCAAAGGATAGCGATTATATTGGTAGAAAAATCTGCGAGTTTTGTTAGCGTAGATTATGATGATTTAAATCCAACCCATTACATCAGCACTACTCCGGTCGTTTGGCAAAATTAAAAATCAAATAAAAGGATTCAACAAGAAGAGACTTTCACCTCATGTATACATGTTTAATTTGAAGACACTTTAGCTGATTTCAACTTTAACAATTAAGCTAAATTAATAATTAAATGCTAATCACTAATCAAAACAATTTGAGTAATAATTAGTTTTTGCAAAGCGCATTCTACACAGATTTAATAACCACAGCATAGTTATTTTATTTTTTAGACATAAATATTTCTACATTTTAGATACAAAATAAAATTGAAGAAATAAAAACTATGATACAGCTTTCCCTAACTGCTGGAGTGTCGTTTCCGGTGAAAGCGGAGAGCCTCACTACTGGAATATACCTTGTTGCACATCAAGCAGGAAAAAAGGTATTCTTCAATATGCACCCTAATATGGCTGAAGAGTCTCTCCCGAGTCGTTTTCACCTTTTTGCAAAAGATACAGACAAGCTCTTTGGGATGAGTGACACGACGGTGGGACCGGAGGAGAGACGCATTGGCAACCACGTTGCGACAAAGGTGGCATTTGTGACGTTTCTCGGAGCGGTGCACTGATGAGATGTGATTTCTCATTGTAGCGGGACAAGCAATTGTCTTTTTGCAAATTGGACACCAGTTGAAATGTTCGGAAATGTGGGTGGCAATGTGTCTAAATAGGGAGCTCATTGTAAAGTAATTTGATTTACAAAACACACAAATAATCGTTGGACGTCTTGCCTTGTCACCATGCATCTTCTGATGAGTTTTCATGTCGCCGATGACGGCAAAGCGTCTCGTACAAATGTCGCATTGGTACGACTTTTCTTTTGTGTGATGAATCATGATGTTGTGGTTCCTTTGCGAGGACGTTGTGAACGATTTGTCACAAAGTTGACACTTGAACGGGCTTTCACCTGTGTGAACACGGGAGTGACGGATGAGTTCCTGATTTGTTAAAAACGATTTGTCACAGAGCTCACACTTGAAAGTCTTGATTCCGACGTGGGCTCTGCTAAAATGAAGCTTGAGAAGCTTCTTCACCCGGAACCTCTTGTCGCACTGGCCACATTTGAACGGCTTTACCCCTAGGGTGTGGGTGCCCACATGGTAATTCTCATGTGCTGCTGAATTCCGTGCCTGTTCGTATACGCGACGTCACAGATTTCGCACTTGTACGTCAATTTCCGTGTGTGAACATTCATGTGATCCCGGAGGTAACCCTTGTCTTTAAACCGCTTATGACAAATCTCACAGCTAAAAGGCTTATCGTCACTGTGCAGAGACTTGTGCCTTTTTAATCCACGCTTGTGGTAGTACTTTTTGTGGCAGATGTCACATTCAGGTTTTTCTCCAGGGTTGTGAACAGTTTTGAGGTGGAAGGTTAAGCCTTTCTTGGAAGTCAGCACTTTGTTGCACAATTTGCAAATGGCTTGTGACGAAGACTTGTCCATGACTGTGACCTGTGAAATAACAAGTAAGGTTTCATAACATTTATGTACCTATGTAAAAATAATGCTAGCAAAAACTTCAATTTATTATCGGTCTCACGTTGAGTAGGAATTCTGAAATTCGAAAGAGATGTTTTCACTATGTCAGTGGGTTGTTTCTCGAATATTTATAATAACATTATGTTTCATGTACAAGAACAGATATTGTCCAGGAAGGCTGGATAAAACTATAAATAAATCCGGACTCTGCGTAATATCGCAGAATGTATTACGAGGTATGCATTTCTGTGGGGAGAAACGAGTAAGCATGTGACGTCGACGACCTTCCGCTGAGTGCAATTTGCTAAATGGGTTAGTTTTGTGTATCTGAAATAGCTGGTTCCAAGTCAAATATATACCAAAAATGATGCCAGCAGTACTTACACATCTTGGCTCTGAATGTGCAATTATGTGTTGCATTTCTTGTTAAAAGCTGCTGATTATTGTTGTTAAGCTGTACAAGCTTTGCTCACGCTAAACCATTTTATTCTGCATCCAAGATGAGGACGGCAACAAAACTTAAAAATGAACTTGTTAGTTTACATATAATGGGATGTCCGAATTCGCGAAGCAAACTTGCTACGATAGAATGGTGATTGCGTGAAATCAAAGGTTGTCATCACTTTGCATCAAGTTCACAAACTTTTGCCGTCATCTAAACATCACCTAAATCAAAAGTGCAAAAAGAAACATGTTTAATACAACAAAAATATTGGTTTGAACTGAACGAGATGGAAAAACAACTCTCTCGTACTATCGGATAACCTCGATATTCACATGTCTGAGAAAAAGCTTGTCATTAGTTGTGCCTCAACCCACTCCCTTTTTCCAGTCTTGGAGTTAATCGGTGAATAACCTCAGGCAAAATATGCTCTGTGCCGTAACATTATTTAACTCGCCTTACACTGGCGCACGTTTATGACATAGTTTCATTTCACTGTTTATGCTGAAACGTGAAACTGTTTTTGAAAAATTATTTCCAATAATATCATTGAAACATTCAATTTTACCAAATACACACCATTGTGTACATTACAAGTTTTTTATTACATCAAGTATCCAAACTAAAGTATCCAATTATGCCGTTGGGAAACCTCCAACTCAAAATCTTTCTTTTAGTGAGGTGGTTCATATTATCGTGCCGTCCCAATCTGCTGAAGGTACAGGGAAGGGCATTTGTGAAATGTTGTATACCGAATCTTACTTTGCTGGCGACTACTACACACTAAATGACAGTGACCAGAATGTCCCACGGGGAAACACTACGGGGTCCTTCCGAGTCGAGTCAAACTGCGAAGAACGAGTTTGCAATGAAACGGTCAATGACAACGACAACAAATCATTTGATGTAACCACCTCTCATCCAATTTATTGTAAAATTGTGCGATTTTTAAGCCTTCAGTTAAACATAAGTCAGGCATGATAACTTGTGACTTATCAAGATAGTGCACGAGTGGGAATTCATGCCGATTGTTGAAATTGTCTTGAACATGCACAAAAGTTTTTAGATAATATTCTGGTGATAAAAAAAGTCGCGAATGCCCACCCGTGCGGTAGTCAACCGGAGAAAACCAACCTAGTCTGGTCCAATCGATTTTAATCTTAAGTTCTCCCAGTCTCCAATACTAAAATGTTTTGCATGAGCAGCAAAATATTAATCGCACATAAAAATTCTCAAGTAATTCTAGCTTGAGCATAGTTAATTATTAGTTTCGTTGCAAATATCCTCGTTCATCAAAATCAGCAATTAAATCAATTCTTAATATCGCTGTTCTTCTCTTAAGAACGATGAGATGTTTGTCGTCGAAAAAGTGATAAAATCGATTCATGACCAAATCGGCAGATCACTAAAACTCCTTCGTTCAACCTAATCAGTAAACGCCTATCACCGCCCCTTCGTGGTTGTCTTCGTCTTCTCCATGTCCTACACAAGCAAATTTGTCGAACTCGATTTGCACAACCATTCCCCAATTTCGCACAAGCTCCAGCCATCACTCCATGCTTTTCGACAATCCAAGCTAAAACCCCGGCTGCAATTCCTATGCACCAAACCGCAAAAATCAGTGACACATTCCCCTGTAACGAAGCAGGCTTCACGGGCTCAGAGATACCTGCGTGAACAATTTTAGGAACAGCCATTCCCGTCATCCAATTCCAAATCCCGGATTCTTTAACCTGTCTCAACCTAAGAAGTATATGGGGCGGAATGAGACCTTCCAAATAAAATTTCATTCTCCGCTCAATCAGCATAGATTTCCCACTGTCCAGCACGCCTCCAGCAGCATCCACGTTCGAGGTCACGTTCCTCTTCAACCTCTGAATTGTAAACATCGGAGAAATCAGCGCGGTTCTGTTGCACTTCACCAAATAGTTGCGGAGGCCTTGGTATTCGTGGCTAAGCACCTCCTTTGTCAACTTAATTGTCGTTTTCTTCGCAGCAGCAAATTGCTCTTTTGTCCCTTCTGTATAAATATTTGCATGCTTTAAAGCCGAAGCATTTGTAACGTTGACAATGGTTTGTGAGAATAACGGCCACAATCGTGTTTTGTCTTGAATACGTTTCCACTTTTTCTTCTCTTCCAAACATTCAGACGAACTTTTGTTACGAGAGGAGCACGGCCATGCTTTTAACCAATGCTGGACCTCAAACATGAGCTGGGTTAAGGCCAGAGGCATAAATAAGTAATTTCCCCCGTCAACCCTTTTCGCCACTTGTGTCCGGATGTTTGGTGGATAGACTCTTCCGTAGAGGTCAAAATCGTCCTTCACCACTTGCTCAAAATGCTCATAACGGAACACCTTCCGCTGGGTGACCATCTCGTAAATATTATTATTCTTGTAACCGTTGCTCAGAACTATTCCGACGAAAAGATACGTGACAACAATGACCCTAATGTGCTTCGCCTGGATGAGGCTCGGAGGAAAAGGGTCCCCTTGTTCCAGAAGCACCTTGACTATTGACCACACCGACACGTTTTTACTCACCGTGAGCTTCCTCAAAACGAGGACCACGAGAAGAGAAAAGCCAGACATGAAGGTCCAGCAGTAGACGCCATACGACTTTGTCAAAGTGTCGAACGGAAGACTCCCAAATTTCGGGGGTGAACAGCACACAAAGCTGAGCGAGTTGAGGGGGTCCGGTGAGCCAAGAAATGAGTCCTGGACTGGAATAGCGTAGTCGGCCTTGATGACAATTCTTGCCTCGAAGTTGAAGCTACCAAGTTTGCGAATCCGCTTCCCATTTCTACAACTGAGTGACTTTTTTGAAGTAATAAAGTATAGTGTTGTCTGAGGGTTATTAAAGGTGTCGAGTTGATATGTGTGATTTCCCAAGAGGCCCAACCAAAGGTACGTGATTGCCGCAAAATATTGGTTTTTTACTTCGAGTTGTGGGTCTTCAACTTTGTTTTGCTTTTTTGGGAAAAAGCGGAGCGGAAATTTGCGATTTGAATAAGGTTTACAGCTCCTGAATGCCATATGAACTCCGGTGACACGGTCAGATATCATCCAAGCTGTATCGTCGTGGGGAGACTGAAAGCCGAGATTGTCATCGAGTTCTAAGGTGTTCCTGGTGGACATCGGTAGAGGAGAATCAAGAAGGCAGGTGGCGGCATTTTTACTTACGCAACCATGTCGAAGAATCAAGGCTGTCACATTGGTAATCTTGTAGATGTCCTTCATGGATACATTCGTCGTCAGAATAAAGAAGCGGTTCAAAACGGCTGAGCGGACGAGGTTTTCCGTTCCTACATCCGAATATGAATATTTTTTGGGGATGTACTCCCGTATAAAATGAAGCAGGTCTTTGGACTCACTTCCAGGGGTTGTGAGGAAAACAAATGTTGTCGGGACCGAAGAAGGGATTCCTTCGTAGCTGTAAAATTAAATGGAAAATGTATCCTGATATGTGGAGGATAATTTTGTTTTTTTAATTTGACAAAATGTGATTTAACGCTTTAAAATCATACCTAGCCTCGTCGTTCATGTGAAAACCTTTCCTTCCTGGCAGAATATACCAAGCATCCAAAGGATACTCAATGTATCTGCGAGCAAATCTTCCTTCTACCTGTCCTCCTCTGAAGCGAATTTTTACGTAGTTTGGAGAAAAAAGAAACAAATTTGTTTGGCAGTTCCACGGTCGGGTTAGAGCAGAACGACGAAAAAATTCCATCTGAAAGCAGAGCTTAGACCGAATTTCTCCTGGTGATTTGTCGTCGTTGCCAACAGAAAATGGACACGGTAGCTCGACTTGTGACGTCAAATTGTATTCCCCTCTCAACTCACTAGGTAACCAAACAATGTGCTGGATCGCACACGATTTATTGTAGCTCCACCGACGGGCACATAAATCGTAGGTGTAGATTGCAGGTTTGAGCCTTCGCAGTATGACGGGAACTTGGGCAGTGTCGAAGTCAACTCCATGAAATGCGGTGACCAACAAGGAACACTTTTGGAAAGGGGTCAAGTACTCCCCAAAATTGGTGATTTGGGAGACCCTTTCCCAGTCTGGATTGTTTCGGGAGTTTCCAGGGAATACTTTCTCTACCCACGGGTATTGCTGGATAAGTTTATCCCAGGGATGAATAACCAATTTGCTGGGTTCGTGGTAGGCATGTACTACTCCGTTATTCTTGGAAAGTATGAAATGCATATTTGTCGTTGTGCTGATGATCAGCAAGAGTCTGGAGATCGTGTTGGATTTCATGAGGCAGTAAATTGTTTAGAATATATCAATTCTTAGGTTCTAAAAATCTGCGTATATCAAACCGTTGGAGAAACAACGAAAGAAGTGATTGCAACATATACAATGTTTTAAAATGTCCTTCAGGACTACTAACACCACTATTAATGTCCTTCAGGTTTTTTCTGTACGAGAATCACGTGCGAGTACCCCATTGGCCGTTGGTTAAAATCAATGATGACGACGCTGAATAATATATTTGGTTTGAAGTTAATGGTAGAGAACAAAATTAAAGTGGATTCGCTTGCAAGTACCTAACCCATACAATGTACTTTATTTACAAGTAAAGCTTAAAACCAACAGCAGCGGGTGAAGTATAGCGTACTGGCGCATCTATTTAGGAGCATCACACGAAGGTGGTTTGCTAAGTCCCCGTCCTTTTTTAATGATAATATGTTCTCATTTCTTCACAAATATCGAGCCGTCTCACTTTCGCATCTGATCCACATGCGATAAATTCCCACATGGCAAAATTTGACAAATTTGAGTCTGGGATAGAAATATAAATACTTCCAATGAAAATTATGCACAGCTAATATAATTGACATAGTGTGACACAGCTGTCCAGTCTCATTCTGCACATATCTTCAGGAAAATTTAAAGAAGTTGCTGGAGGGGAAAATGACAGTGAATGTGTGATTTTATGATTTCCAAGTCACAAATAAATTTGCAATAAAATTTTCCCTCCTTCCTTTATGCACTTTTTTAAATTGGAGCTCAGGAAGACCCGACAATTATGCACTTTGCAGTCTATGATAAACCTTTTGATCGAGGTGGTCCAAAACAAATAATTCTGAATGCTTTACAAGTATACAAAGGTGTCAGGATGACTGCAAGAAAGCTCCTTCAAAACTGTGTGACTTACCCCATGCACTGTGCAAGCAACCCGCT
>JAHZMW010002170.1:0-15244 GCA_027743745.1 Alloscopus bannaensis | reverse complement strand
AAAAAAAAAATCATTGAAGGCAACTTTAATGACTGACCAGTATGTATATAAACGGAGGTAATTTATATTATAAGAAACAGCATTCTTCGATCTACATGTAGTCTACCTCTTGCCAAAGGCAGTCAAGCTACTGAAATTCAGTTAATATGCAGACAACTAGTTTCACAAGGTATTCGATTATACAAACTAATGCAAAAATTGTCATCAGTCTAACATACGAAGCAAGATGATCGAGTCTGCTCGAAATTGGAGTTGGAGTACGTGCTCAAGGAACGAGGAGGAAAACGAAGTTAAGTGTTGCGCGGTTTAGGTTCCTTCTACACGTATGTAAATGTAATTGCCCAATCTTTCCAAGCCACTTATTGCCCCCCTTGGCTTTTCGCACTCAGAAGTGACGTATTGTATTTTGCATAATTGTGTATAATTAACACCACGCAGCCATGCGCTCTAAATAGTTATTAAAGGAGACGTCTCTCCAATATTATATTTCGGTGTGGCAAAGATCGTACAAAGTCCAACGTCCTTTCTTTGTATGCTTTCACTTTAAACAATCGTTCTTGTGTGTATCTCAACATTTTTCAATTCCGTGCTCTCGCTGGCCGACGGTTCAAAATGATTCGGAAATGGCGTATATGGCACGATCCGAAAGTTAATTATTGGTTCGCACAGCATGAAAAAATGTCATTATGGCCCATGTTTATTGCGTGCGGTGAAAGCACGATGTCGGTGCATGTGGGAGCAAAGGTTTATTATTTATTTGTAACATGATGAAATTGATGAATGTGGTCAGCCTTTGTGTCCACAATGGTGTCACAGCGTGTTCCTCCACCCTTTATCGGGGTGCGGCATTTCACCAAAATTGCCAGCACCGTACCCACCCTCCCGACTATTTTGTTTAGAGACAAGAAACAACATTGAGACCGAGAAGTATGAATTAAAAACATGAGAGCTGCACTACACTATGTCTTTTTAGAAGAACGTAAACATTCCGAGTATCGATCCAATAATATGCTTTCACTCTGACACGAAGGGTGTGCATTACATCAACAACAAAAAAACGTCCAAAGTTCCAAGGAGTCTTCCCCTACAGCGTTTTCTCAATCTGATAAGCTGACACTTCCATTAGGCAATTGTATTGTTTACTTCTCAAATCAGTCAAATGGTAAAACTCCTCTGAAATCCTACTACCACTAGATGCAATTGTTGTTGCGGAAAAACCTGCCAGGAGCATTGTTACTAATAAAATTCTAAAAGTTCCACAAAAATCCTGTTCATTTCTCATGCAATATCATCAATGCAAGGTGAACCTTCTGGTGAAACCTTTAATGCTTCACTGAGCTATAAAAAATTCAGCGTTATGTCACTAATTATATTACCAGCCCCACTGCCCAATTTCATGAGTAACTTTTTTATACATAATCATCCCGGTACATATAGATAGTCCCGGTTTTGTTTGGGTTATGATAAATATGCAAATCAACGATTCAATATTGCAAATTACCGTTACTCCATTTCTCATGATGCACACTAATCGTATTTTATCATCGCAAACATCATGAATCATGACTCACACTCCAACCGCAACCTTCTGCAAAAGCTACACAAAGTCATTTCGACAGAAATTCTCGTTATAAAAGGATGCACATCAAAATTATTACAAGGACATAATTGTCAACGAAAATGGAACATCGTTTTAACTACGTCGATTATAAATGAGATTAACCGTGGACGAGCTATATAATACAGCAATCAGAGAAGCACTTCCACCAGCAATATCCTGGCTGTTTTATTTATTTTTATTACTCAATTCCTGATAACATTAGCATTTTATAGTGCCGCTACTCCAATTATTAATGGTGATGATTATGTACACCATAAAACTACATTATTCTCAAATCCTCCCCCTCCATCTTTTGTGCCGTCTTTGGTGGTCTCTTTCCTCAACTTGAGAGAAATGATTCAACAGAAATCGTCCATGAATTCTGGCATTCATTCATTGTTTTGCAGACTAGCTGGAATCACTTAAATATTGGATTGTAATGTGCTCACACAACATGATAACAACCAAGGACAGCAATTTTTTTTCACAACAACTATCAGGTATTTACGAAGAGATGAATGTGTTATCTTCCGGACCAAGCGCACAATTACTCTCGATTTTCGCTACTGTATGAGAGGAAGTCCCATTAAATATTCCATGATTCATGATCCTCGTATACTACACACATCACTTCCAGCCAGAAGCACCAATTACACATCTCTTCTTCGAATTGGTGAAGCGAAAATTCAGCCAAAAGTCAGAGAGTTTTTTATGCTGTGAGAGTGTGCGTGCACCAAAATTCCCTACAGAATTACCTCAAGTAACTTCTTGTTCAAGGAGGCAAAAGCCCGTATCAACTTTTCACGCATCCATCAACCATAACCAGAAGCAGTGGTTTTTTATCTCCTTTTGTTTTCTATCGACAACCAAAAAACTCAAACCTGTCACTTACACATTTTTTTCAAATAATATATATATAAACATATCGACGACTCATCCTTCCTATATGTAAAACTGTGTTCTCTCCGATGCAAGTTGTTCCCTTTTCATTTACTTCCTCATGCACAAAAAACGCTTAGAGAGTGACAGAGAAAGCTCATGAGATTTATAAATCTCTCACCAAAAATCGTACGCTCCCTTGTCTCCCTCACCTTGTCGCCACACGCTTGCCACTGTAGCGCTACGGTGTAACCGCACATTAAACACACCAAACTTCCCATATTGTATGTAGCCGTCTCAGTTTATCGGCATATGCTCCCCGTATTTGTGTTCGCTCAAATGGAATGACGATGATTAATCGCACACATTTTTCTCCTGCTTACAAATCTTCTTGCAGGAGTATCGTCTGCACTTTAGATGTGCAAGTCTACTGTCTATGAGCCTATCCTAGTATATCCACAAGATATGGGTCTCTGAACAGGGGACACTTTTCGCAAATATCTGCGAGAACAATGAACAATTAAACTTTGCGTCTTACGAAACCCTTCATTGCAAGCTTTCCTACCCCTGCAAGACAAAGTAGGGAAAATATATTTTTTTAAAATTAGGATTACAAAAAAATCAACTACTTCTGGACTTCTAAGTGACAAAACTGAAACCATTTTGTTTATGTATAGTAAATGCTTAAAAACTTTCAGAAAATTCAATTTGCACCGATACCGAGTCATACTAATATATATCGTAGACTCTAGATCATTTTATCCAGAAGTTTCCAGGCATCTTGTCGTTGTCTTTAACAGCTTTGTTCATCAAGCGGTTAGTGTCCGTCTTACGTACCTACGAATGTTTTTATAATTGCTTTTATAATGAACTTTTCAAGAATATACTATACTGTATGTACATCTGGAACGTAAAAATTAATTAAGTTTATGGAAAGCATCGCTAGAGTCCACTGAAGATTGAAGTCACAACAGCTTGTAACGCTGTTTCCAACGTCTTCGTTTTTAAAAGCCTTGCCACTGTGTACTCCCATCTCTATTTTGGTTCTGTGACATGTCCTCTAATCTTCCTCACTGTCAACAAACCTCAAACCATAAGGTAGATAACGTTGAAACGAGTGGTTTTCAGTCTACTTTCGCCATTTTTAAAAAGCACAATACGAACACACTATATTGTCTACAATCTGAACTACTCAGTCGCTCCTGTATTTTTTTCTTAAGTATTCCACAACTCCATGACGAGCCTTAATGAATACACAACTCTAGACGGATGGCTCGACTGCCTACCTGACATCAACTTTTTTATTAGCTCCTCCGAACTTGCATAACTGATGAGAGGGATGTGAGGTACGAGGTGAAACTCTGGATTAATATTTAATGAAAATGAATGTCTGGATCGTTATTAGAGTGGTCTAGCTCCTCCTCACAACTCCTTCCAATCCGCCGACAAAAACAACACGCTTTCTAAAATAAGACCAGTGATTCCTTCGGGAATGCGCGTACTTTCCTCATTCAACTTTAATCATCCTTCCATAACTCTTGCAATCTCACAAACATTACCAGCTTTACAATAAAAATCCGCTAAAAACTTGGTAAATCTTGGGATGCTACTGAAACTCCAAAAAATGCTTCATCATATCCTGCAAACCCAAACTTTTTTCCAAGAAAAGATTAAAAGTCATGTTCGCCATAAGTAGGAAAGACGATGTATTAATGAGAGAAAAAGTGGTACAAAAATACCGTTCAAGATGAAAAGTAAGAAAATCCCCAGAAAGTGGAACAACTGCAATGTTCTTAGCCTACAACACAGAAGTTAATGAAATCTCGCCATAAAAGAGCATCAATACTTAATATTTTACTAGTCTGCAGAGGATGATTCGACGCAGATTGTTTTAACGCTGAATTGCAGCTGGTGCTGCGGTAGTGAATTTTTCCAGAGAATAATTCAAAGTACATCGGAGGCCATCGCCTTTTCGATACAAGTGTGTCACGTAGAGTCTTGTGGTGCATGCACCATTTTATTTTAACAGAGGAAAGCTCTGTGAGTAAAAAAAAGAAGGTTTCCACAGAAAAGGCGAGAGTAGCTTCGTATGTTTGCGGAGGCGCGGTTGTGGAAATCGCTTTGAACAAATCCAAGAAACAATAATAATATACTCCTGCACCAAAAAGTGTTCTCGTAAACTACGGCGTTTGTGTACAGAGATGATGATCATCAAAAGTACGCTCTCTTCCGTATCTTCGTTGCACCCGTCGACATCATCCCACGCAGATGAAAAAGCTAGATGAGAGCCAGTGCACCATGATTTCGACGTAAACATTCGAGACACTCGCTGCATTTACGACATTTCCGGAGAAGAGACGCACATACAGTTTTAACTTTGTAAAAAGAAAATGACTGGAAAAATAATTTGTAAACGCTTCCCACGTCCAGGAAATTCTGAGAAATCTAGGGTAAAGCTGACCACGAGTCATTTAATCCAGAAAAAAAGGTTGAGGTATCTGAGACGAACCGTGAGATGGATACACAAAACATAATCTTGAGATTAAAAGGAAAACCCGGATCTCCAAAACACGGCATCCGAAGCGATGACGTACGCAACCTACTTGTAGTCATAACATAAGAATTTAAAATTGAATCATACCAAAATGACTAGATGCACCAGAGAACCCAAAAACACGGGGGTTGGGTAAATATCAGGTGGAGATACACGCTTCCTTAAAAAACGGAGCTGATCCTTCGAATGTTGGATCATCTGCAAAAAATTGCACATGTCCACCATCTGCACTCTTAAGCTCTCGCATCTTAGATCCGACTTGAGTTAAGACTTACATTCAACATTCGTGACATTTTCTGCGAACGAGTATATGCATATATATCTACTATAAATACTAGTTACACATTCAAAAGTTGCGACTCGATGGGAATCGGAGAAGTCATGTGTTTTCTTCCAAAAGTATTACTCATTCACAATCATGGAGGGAGATTGTATCATCAAAGGAGCCAGGAAATGAGATTCAACACTTCCCAGCGACTTCGATTACACCGCTATCTCCGCTCTCAACGATAGAATTTTATTATCAACTTTCGCACCAGCCAACACTCAAGAGTTATGGCATTGTTTCTGTTCCTCATCCTAGTCGCTTTTGGCTGTGTATTTATGCGCTATAGTATTTGTAGACGCAGATTTATTATACGGTATATTTTACGAGTAAGATTTCCCATTTCCTCCCTACAACCTTTTCCCATTTACCCCACATTTCTGCATTCCAAGAGCTATACGAGCTCTCTGTATAAATCTTTTGTGTAATCATCTACGTGAAATACTACACCAGGTATATTTATAGCCCAGACATGTCGAGCCATGACCATGAGATGTGGTCATGAGGTTAGAACTCTAAATTACTGCTGGAAATGCTGTCCCGTAAAATGAAGTGGCTTTCCAATATTTTCCTCTGATTTCTCCTCGCAAAACAGGTGGCGGAGAAGGCCAATCATAATCTCCAGAAAAATACCCATTCGCTCAAAGTGAGCTGTAGACATTTGAGACAGGGAATATTATTACATTATAAAAATATTATTATGCATTTTACGCTCCATCTCAATCTGATAAGTGTACTACACATGTCCGCCGTGTTTTCTCAGCTCGACTAGAAAAGTGCCACAATGAGCATCCACCTACTCCCGTCTGCGTTCTCTCGACATTTCCGTTAGGGTACTGCTTTTATCGTTAGACACACTCTTCCCCTCCTGAGTTCTAGTCATAACACATTCTCTCACAAAAGACAAAACACGTCAAGATTCCTGCGACATCGAAACAAAAGAATGGAAAGAAATAGTTATTCCAAATCGGCATTTCCTCTATTTTCCCCCATTGTTGTGTGGTCTAACAAAAAAAAGTTTCCAACATTCATTTTCCGGTGTCTCGAAATGGCGTCGCAGACAGAGTGAAAGTTTCCACTGTTTTCAAAGGAAGTCCAAAGTCTCCATTAAACAAAATAGAAAATATTATTTATGGACGGTGAATTAGCGAAGTCAACATCACATCCCATGTTGTTCATTTTATTTACTCTTGACTCTCCGTAAGTAGATTAAATAACACTTGAAACTCATTAAAGTAATAGACGTAATGCCGGACGACTTGAATGGGATTTTAACATTTTACACAATCCCCCACTCTGCCCAAGTCTCACGTACGGAGCTCATACTCGTGAAGTCAAGAAAAGCAAAGTACTGGAGAAAGCTCGAGATAAGACGCTCTCACTACCTGTAGGCTCTTCACAATGTGAGCAGCTATAGTACGTGAAACTCACTGGTAAGACCATCTTGACATGGAGTGGAACCACGGTCGTGTTCCCATATAAAAAAACGGTGCAAATAGTGTGTATCTACACACTAGTAGAATGCATGCTAGGGTTGGGCAGAAAAAGGGAATGAGGACAAATCGATACTGGTGGAGAAGCCACGGTTGCTGAAACAGCCTTTATACCATCACACTTTCTCCTTCACGTTTTACGCTGTATACATACATACAATTTACCCTACCATACTACACGGTGTCTTCCTAGAACTCATGAAAAACTTTTCGCCTACTAAAAGGTGTATTTGAATGTTGAGCAGTCGTAGACGTCGCTGTGTGATCCGGAATATACAAGACTTTCCACACTATACACCCCTATGTCTAAAAGTTGGATGAATAAGTGAATACAACATTCTTTCCTCTCTACCATCATCATGGCAAACTAAAGCTTCCTTATGCTCCCAACCATGAATTCTTGCTACAAAGGCATACCACACGGCTTCTCTGGAAAGAATTTAACCCACTACTACTCTCCTACTCGGTTTTGCTCATTTTCTAAATTCTCCACTGTGGAACACTACACGACTGTGTGTGAGGGTGTCTGTGCTCGCTTTCTTTTTGGTTCCCGGCCAATTCCGGTTTTGCAGCTACTGCATCCTTTTTTAAAGCTACCGTGCATCGCGTCCGTTGAATAGTCGGACTGGAGTCCATCGAGCGTATGGCAAGTAACACTGGAGCGTACAACTCTGTGTACACCCTTAGTCTGATATGTACACCGAAGGGAAATTGAGTATTTTTTAAAGCGTACTTTCTCCGACTTTTCTGAGCCGAAAGCACACAAACGGAGGCAACAGGAAGAGTTGGATTGTCTTTGATGGGATTTCACTGTCAAAGGGCGACGTCGTCGACAATCAATGAAAGGTCTCACAAGATTCGCGTGTTGTCGTAAGTTATTGCTTTGAGAATTGATAGCACATAAGGAGACCTAAGGAGTCCCTACTTCTGTGTACCACACAGGACGACTGCAATACTGATTTTGGCGTGAAAACGTATTACGTCAATGTTATATATACCTATAAAGAAATCGTGTTTTGAGGGTGTGAAGGGTTTGTATGGGTAGAAGTGTGATTAATATCATACTCGAGAAGGCAAGATCATTGAAAGTTGTCAACAAAAATAATTGCCTCGTCATCACAGAAAATTGGGAGAGATCATGGATATTGACAAACTAAAAAAATAAAGAATGACTCAACCATATTTCCAATGATTTCTTATGCGTAAAAATATTTTACAATTCCTAAAATGTAAAACTTCCCCAAAAATTCTGTAAAAGAGGCATTTCCACTCTTGACAAATCTATATCCAAACAAAACACTTCGCTTAGCGAAAATGGAAACCATATTAAACATTTGGTTTGTCGCTGGTCTGACATTGGCACAAAGTCCAAGAGAATACGTCGAGGTCAGCCGCATACCAAAGACAACGCACTCCATTCCCCTTTTATGTAACATTATTTGATGCTCCAATATGAAAGCATATAAAATTGACAAATAATGACAATGAATCAAAGAATGATGCTTGATGATCTCCTTCATTATCTGTCATAAACTCATAAAACGTAATCAAAGGAGGTAACGCAGTACGAAAAATGAGTAATACGTACGATTACGTGCACAATAACCAAGATTTCTGTGAGTAAAGCCATAAAATCTTGAGATAAAAATTACAACTGCAACTTGGATAATGTATATAACAAAGAAACTGCAACTTAAATTTTTATTCAATTATTTCCTCAATTTTATTCCATCCTTAGTCATCCTCATTCTGATACTAATAGTATCAATCATTTACCCGTTAAATCACATCAAATCCTTTCCGATTCGCTTCACATACAACATGAAAGGTTCAACTAACCAGTGATTGGTAAAAAGGAATAGGAGATTTCACTCAAATTTTCCAGCATTTTGTATCAATACACAGCAACTGTGAATCGCTTTCTGTTAATTAGATTCCAAAGAAGAATGCAGCCTTCTTTTGTGGCCCTCAACCACTGCCTCAAAGTTGGATTCACGATGTTCCACAACATTCATAGACAATCAACCCTATTTCATGGGATACATACATTATATCACATGTTACCTATACCTACGGCTATCCTCACATAACAATGCCTTTTATTCCGCGCTCCAGCGAACATCATAAATGCTACAGTGAGCAAACAATTCAATTCAATTCCCATCATTGTCTCCACATTACATGCGCAGCGGGATACATTTTTGGCACGCTGTCGTCCGTCTCTCAACAAATTCACGGTGGAGACTTTGTGCCAAAGCTGATTTTCTCTGATGAGTGACAAACAAGGGATCACAATGTTTTCACCACCTAATTCCCATCATTTTTGTTACCTCTCTCCACATCATTCTCGGGAGACTACGCTTATTAGCGGTGCTCTCGAGCGTGATGAAAGGCAAGGGAGAAGGAAAGACAGATTAAATTCGGAAGGCAATGAGATGAATTTTGTTTTTCGGCTTTCATTCTCTCGAAAGTCTTCTGTTTTACATAAGGTGTGGTTGTGTAGATTTAGTCGAACGCGCGTATCGACAAATTGGTTTTTAAAAAATAGTTTGTGCATAAGAAAATCCGTAGAAATGTGAAGTAAACCTAACTCAACCTAATTCATATTATTAATCTAATCCCATTTACAATTCTTCTAAACGTCGTGGTGTGAGATGATGTCAACTTTCAACTGCATTCAAAACCTAACTACATGCCAACATTCACAGTACGATTGCATCACCCAACACATCTCCTAATTCTTCTGGTGACTGACGCGAATTAATGGTTAACCCCCTAAACCCCTTGTATTCGTTTAAGTGAGCAAATCAGCGTTCTGCCTCACAGAGAGAAAAATTGTACTCCGCACTGATTGATAATGCGGATGAGCCACTTCCTTTTCAAGAAAAGTGACCCACCACAGAGTCATTCGTAGGATACATATCTCTCAATCTGTGCAGATGGATGTGGGAGTACTGTTTGTGTGTTCAATGTGTGGCATATTACGTTCTCACAATATGACAAAATAATATACTTCTCCATTGTTCACATTGCCTCCAATGCTATATGGGTGGCCGTATGAGTTGCATGACCACTAACTTCTACGCTTCACGTTACGAGTTTTCACTGAAATCAAAATCAGATATGAAAAAGACACGTATCTAGACAATCTCCAAAGTTAAAGACTACATCGTTCGCACTCATTATCAATTCCTTCACGACGCGTGCATTCTCTCATTGCTTTTTAACGTTCGTTTAATATCCTTGTCTGGTGTGTAAAAACTTAAAAGATTTAAAAGGCAAATTGTAAACCAGGGCCATCGTATGTTATACTGCAAGCACAAAGTAAATTAGCAAATACGCTAATTGGTGTACATGGAGCTTTATGTACATAAGTAAAAGCACAAAAGCTAATGTGTGAACAACGCTGAAACAGCATAAACCCATTATTGAATCATAATTTTCGATGTCATAATGCATAGCGCAAAATGTGGTAGAATTATGAATGAGGGATTCCAACAACAAAAATATATAATTGAAATCGTCGAACTTGAAAACTAACTTGATTCGCTCACTCATCAAGCCCAAAACTAAGTCGTTCACTCGGACTGACACTTGTGATTCTGACAGCGTCAGTTCCAGCTCTCATCTTTTTTCATTTGGTTTCCGAAACGTTGCATTCCAAACTATAATAATTAGGCGTTTTTTTCAGATGACAAGAGCAGTTTGTAGTTTTGGGCCGTCATACTGACGAGTTATTTTGAGTCGTGACTGAAGTCTAGTTCAATAACCACTCGATTTCTCAATAACGTTTCTACAATCTCAATTATTATTACAACCACAAACTACAGTACTGGGAATTTTTTTGTGTGTGAGGCCAACGATGGCAAGCCCTGTGACTTACTCCTATCAATTATTCAAATTGTTCGTCTTCCTTCTAATTAATACTAATGCAGTGGAGTAAACCGAACACGACCGGAAACCGCAAGTGATAACAAATATGAAGTTTTCACATACAAATTATTCTACGACTACCATGTAGCGTTGCAAAAAAGTCGTAACATGGACGTGACGTACAAAGTTTTCTGCGTTACAAATAACCAACGCTGCAACCGGTTTCTCGCAGAGTATCCATAAGGATGTGGCTTTAACTGAAATGAAAAAATGCCACTGGAATACATAGTTGGGTATTGATTTCATATGTTGAAGAATTTTAAGTATTCCTCTCAAATTATCTCTAACAGTTAGTTATCAAGTTGGATGGAGAGACAGACAGACGGACGGACATTTTAAGGGAAGGAGTACCGTCGGTACAAAAACACAACCGTTGCGCTGCAGTATAATTTGTGAGCAGTATCACAAGGACAAATCACGAGTTTAAATTACACGGTCATCATCTCGTTCCTAAACACAAATACAACAACGGTACACTTTGAAAAATGACAAACTAGGTGGGCAAACGTACTTAAAGCTCCACTGGGAAATTACCAGGAGGAAGTAGCAAAGTAGCAACTAACTTTGAAACCGATGTTCCTCTATTAGTCACGTTCATACTACTCCACATTATTACGAATATTGAATATAGGCACAAATTGCCACCTGCGAAGGGCAGAAAGACACATCAAAACCTAAATTACCTCACCTCCGATGCTGAACCCTGGTACAAAAAAAAACCTAATGAAAGCTAAAGCTGCCAGTGTTATTATTAATTTGAGTACAGTTTGCTCTCCTAGTCACAACGATGTGTTATCTTCTTTATCAAAAGCACGACCTGAACTTCCTGAGAAGAGCGTGTAATAGCTTATTACTAGTTCTTTGAAGACTGGTGTGCAACTCAAGTACAAGTTCACTTAATGGCAAACAAAATTGCAGTCCTGTAATGACAAGATGATCGCAATCTAAACAACCTCAACCTGTCGATGAGCCTCGCTGATTGCTGATTTTAATCAAGGCACGACACATGAAGATGTTATATGATGCATTCATCCATAATGAGGAGTATTGTGCTACATTTCACGGAGTCGCTACTGCCACCACATTTTGTGAAAACTACACCGTACAACAACATTTACTACTTCTCATTAATTGGCAGGTCTCTAGTCTTTTCAGTTAAGAATCGCAGAGAAAATGATTTTTACCTAGAAGGAGTTTTGAAGCGAGGTTCTTCTCCGAAATGAGTAAATTGAAAATGCAGAATTTACTTGTAAACGGAAGACTTTACTAAAACACAGGAACTGACAACAACGAAGCCACACTTCCCAGAAGAAAGTCGCATTTAGCTCGAAGAAAGCAATAATAAAGCAATTAGAGAAAGATTCCTTTTGCATTATTCCAGCTACCTCGATGGAAAGGTATACAGAATTCTGTGGAATAATGAGATCTTGATGAAACAGTTCATTCAAAAAAAAAACTTCCTAATAGACTACACTGCTTTCTCTATTCATTCTTATTAGCTCGAAGTTTTGCTAGTCTTTTCAATTAAGCCGGCTTGCATTATACATTATTCTTTTGAGAATCTCGCGGATAAAAGGTACGCCCTCCTTTCACTCTTGCACTTTGAAGTTTTTTTTACATCCTTCACAAAACATGGGATCGTTAACTATTTAAAAGTGGGCTTGAAACTTTTTCCTCAGGGTGAAGTACAAAACTAACATCTTGCAAAGTAAAAAAAAGCTTTCACAAAAAGTATTGAAATCACGAGTCACAATGCCAAAAAAAACCTAACAAGCTGAGACAAGCTCACTTCTTTCGTCTAAACTCAAAATGTAGCAATACAAAAAATATCTGTATGGAACAGGCGAAGCAGTCAGTGTGCCGGAGATAATTTTATTCCAATAGTGTAACTACGGGCAGAAGTTCTTCAAAATTCGGAGTGAGCAGAAATCAATTATTTATGTGTAAACATTTTTTTCTCCAGTTCCCCTCTGCAACTAACAAGGAAAACGAACAAAATGAAAAGTTATTTAAAGAGTCAACTTCATCTCTTGCATAATTGCATTGTAACAGCCACAATCAAATCTTCCAATATTCCCCATTTTTCACCAGTAATATAATCAACAGTACGAGCTTCACGTTCATAAACTGGAAAACTCAATAAATCAAATAAATACTCTACCTACATTCCCGAACTTCAGCCATACGCTTATAAAACATGAAAAGCGAGCATATCCTGCTTTTTAAGAATTCATTCGTCACCAAATCTCACTCTTTGCTGTCATCACAAGATATAGAGAAACCCCGGTGGGCTCAAAAATATACGAAAAGCACCATAATATTCCTTTTGATAAGGTTACAATGGATTTCCTTCCTACGCGAATAAGGGAGGTCCCATATCATTGAGCCTTTCACATGTCCTTTTTGAATATGGAGCATTTTTGCGAAAACCACTCTGCAGTATTTACTCCCGCAAATCGATTTCGACGAAGTGCACACAGAGTGGTACGAGAAAAAAAAGGACGGCTCATCTCCTCTCGTTTTTTCGGCGAGACAAAATGACGGACATTCATTAATCTTGCAATAAATCATTCTGTCCTTTCATAACCTGTCTTTCAGATCTTAGAATATGATTAGCTCGCTCAGCGTGGAGTGGAGTGGAAATTCTTCACTGCATTACTTCCCACATAACAAAACCCACCCCTTTCTGATTTACCAGAGAGTGGTAAAGCCACCACCATACGAAGAAGGGCTTGGCGTCAACATCAATGTCACCAGTGTTAGCGGAGCATAATGATGCCGCAATTTTAGCATGAAATCGATGTACTTCCACACCCAGCCTACTCACTCATTGTTATCGTTGAGAAAAAAATGCTTGCCTGCCAAACTGCCATTTACAGATCAGGGATCAGCCTTGGTGACGCAGAGCGCTGGCTGAGTCGAGCTCAAAGCGATTTCCACATGAATGTGTGAAGTCAACATTAAAGGAAGTCAAATGACACTTTCACCGACGTTATATGCACAGCACACATTCGGAGAAACTAATTCAATTAGTTTGCACAGCGGATCTATAAAGTATGACAAAAACTGCGCTAAATAATAATGCAAACAATATTTGTATTAATCCCCAAAAAAAACCTTCATAATCTATTTTATCTGGAATATTTTTGATTCGTTATGTGATCATTATTCCACAGCCACATTTCTGGATGACTGACAGCAGGATAATTTAGAATGACGCAATGCTATTTGGCTAGCTAAATTACATGGAACTCGAGATGTCTGTGATCGAGACGTGATGACATTCCTCACGCAATTACAGGGATGTATAGGAACGCGCTGAAACAACAAATTTAATGAAGCATATAATTACGCGAGGTAATAGTAAAGTAATAAGGATTCAAGGGTAAAAACGCAATTCGCTTCAGTCACAAAAATTGCGTTGATTTTTATGCCCCTATTTTTTCAACAATGAACACACTCAACCAATCAAGAGTCACAAGGTGGAAACCTATGTTCGCAAGACAGGTACTTGACCTTACTTGAAAATAGATGGAATCAACAAGATTATTATTACTGTGCTGGTACAAAAGCATCTCCAAGTCCCTTCTCACAACTTCATTCAACTTTGTTGAAAACAACAACTTCGAGTATACGTCCTAAACATGCTCCCTTTTGCGATCTACTAAAAGTTACTCTGAAACAATAACTTGATGTGTTTTATAGCCAGCAAAAGTCCACGCACACATAGACTGGTTTTGTAATGAGTGTTAAACATTAAACACCATCATAAAATATTTTTATTGTTCTCCATAAACATACACTTTGTTGTTGATTAAAAGATCAAACTACCGGAGAAGCATGTGTAATAGTCAACGAATCCGTCTATATAGCGTCGGCATCAACTCCTGTTTTTGATACTGATGCACTTTGATCTAAAGTGAAATTACATGGAGTCCTCTTAATTCGTTGTAATTCTCTCTAGAAGTCCATATTTTGTTCGAAACTGCCAAACTCAGACACTCTGTTATATTGCGGATGATCTTTTTCTAACCTACTTCATGTAGTGAGTCCTGTCTCTACGCAAGTCTTCAGCACATGACTTGTGTTTACAAAACTCCGTCTCTGGATAGGTTATAAGGATAATAAAAAAGGAGCCATTAACGAAATATATTTTCGAAGCGACGTACCTAGTGTCGAACATAAACACGATGGATATAGCTTACGAAGCCACACGGCCAAAACCGATTAAATCGGGAGTCCCGTGCTTTATCTTATCGGTATGCGGAGTATGGCTTGTAATATTTTAGATTTTTTTTACTCCAAGATAAAATCATGGCAGCCTGTCATCCTGTAAACTTCCTGTAAAGAAAAATGACAGGAAGATCGTACTTTCTTTTGAAGTTGCTGGCAGCGGTCAGCAGGAATGGATACGGGTGATGTGCCACATTGATAAATGCGCGTTGTGAATTTTCGCATAG
>JAHZMW010002169.1:0-11468 GCA_027743745.1 Alloscopus bannaensis | reverse complement strand
AACGGAAGCTACTTGAAAGCGGGCAGCAATGTAATTATTATGAGTAATTATGACCTCTGCTAATATGGCATTATTCTGTTTATAATAGAGGACTATGCCTCCACTACTTCGACCAAATTTCTTATTCCTCACTGATCTTGCCTCAAGCTTTTCAAAATTTGAAAATACACTTAACGATAAGGAAGTCTCACTCCAAGTTTCATATAGCCCAATGAAAGTATGCTTGCAAAGTAATTCTATGTCTGAAAAATGGAATTCATTAACCCTTTGATAACCCTCAACGTTGTAAAAAACTAAACTAATATTACTTACATTAGACTTACTTCTATTTATTCTATGGTAACCTTGATGCTCCATGGGTCCGTGTCCTCAGGCACTTGGGAGCGCGGTACACATTTTGACTGCTCCATCTTGGATGGAGTAACGTTCGGTGATGAAATTATTCTCCCAAATGGCTGGATAGAGTTCTTGATGGAGTAAGTAATTGCAGGCCTTAGTTTCTTCAGGGTACGGAAGTGGGTTCTGAGTATGGCTGCGTCTGCTCTCTCGGCTTGGGTCAAGTCGTTGTTGATGTAAATCTTTTCCTTCCTCAAAGGCTTCGCCAACTTTTGGAGACGTTTCTTGTCTACATTCAGGGCCAATTTGAGTAGTATTGGGCGGTTAACTCCTATCTTTATTTTCCCCAGGCGATACACGTCGTCTATTATGACTCTGGGCGTGCCCAGCTTGTCGCACAAGTTGTTGATTACGCCAATGTTCGTGTCCAGGTCATCTCCTGCTTCTTGGAGCCCCGTAATTATAAGGTTTTTTGCTCGGCAGAAGTTGTCCATTCTCTTCATGTCGGAGGCAAGGCTTTGCTGTTGAATGTTCATCGGTTTCAATTTTTCATCCAACAATTTGGAGACCAGCACACCTATTTTCTCTAAGTCGTCCTCTGACAAACCCATGTCTGTGGGGGGGNTCCTCTGACAAACCCATGTCTGTGGGGGGGGCACTGCTTGAGGATCTTGAAGGGTTGATTCACTTTGACACAAGGCGAGCCACTGGAAGATGATGAGCTGGTACTTTGTCGTGCTCGTTTTGATTTTGGGGTATTGAACATTTGTTTATGTTCGTGCAGAAGCACTCAAAATATTCAGATTTTATTCAAATTTTTTCACTCCGCCCCACGAACGTGAGATAAAATACTCTCAGCAGCAGAGCTGCAAACGAACCTTCTCTTCCCGAAGCTAAACAGCGAATCATTTACAAACTGATTATTCAACAATTAATTCTGTACCCTACTCTGTACAAATCTAAATGCTCTTTTCTTGAGCTCACTCAACCAACAAAATCTCTCAAATACAATGACGTGCTCTCAAGCCGTCACTCTAATTACTTTTGGGGTCCTCCACTTCTCAAAAAGACAAATACGAAATACCCCTTTCAAATCGTTCAGTCCAAGGTCCGCAAAAAATTGAGCTTTTTCGACTTCCTCCCGGTTCGTCTAATATAGTCCTTAGCGCTTATATGTGTTGGTCTTGGTGATTTGCTCCTTTCAATTGTGGAAATCGGTGACGTCTGCATGACTCCTCTCAATTTTTCTCAATTGGGATCGAAATACCGAACTTTCCTGCACTTTATTATTAGTAAAAAATTTCGACACATGTTCACTCTTATATTATTCAAAATCATTCTTCAAGATTTTAAATAATATGTGACTCCAGACAAACACACTTTACATACTGTGTCTTTAGCTCTAAGCTCACGGAAATTTGCCTCCCGGGCACAGCCACCTCATTGGCTCCTTCAACTCATTTTACGTATTTGTGTCAACATGAGTAGTATGGCATTGAGGGTTTTATTGAAGGAGCGAATGAGGTGGCTGTGCCCGGGAGGCAAATTTCCGTGAGCTTAGAGCTAAAGACACAGTAAATCAACCTACAAAAATCTAAGATCCTCAACCTCAGGGGAGGAATCCGCAAAAAAAACACGTCTCAACATGCCCCAATGTTGGGCGGGCAAAAGCAAAAATTATACTTCGCGAGTAAACAGGATATTATTATGTAATACGCTTTCCGCGTCTTTTCGCCGTAAATCCTCGTTGTTTTTCTGACTTGATTTTATCAGGATATTCGTCATATGTGAGTTCACTGCGAATGTCCGATTTGTTTTAGAACAATATTTATTCGGTCAGTTGGTAGTCTGAAAGCCGTTTAGAAAAATTGTTTTGAGTAAATTTAAGAAAACTTGTTGACAGGATGTCGACGGTCGCTTCTACCTCAAAAGCGGTGGTCTCTTCTGGAAGTCGACTGGAGGTTGAAAATCCTTGGACAAATCCGCTGGTAAGGAAAAGTCAGTGATTGGATGGCATAATGTAGAGTCGTTCGTTTTTAATGGCTGAAAAATGTCTAATTTTTTTAAAAATATTTGACAGGTATTGTCTAATATGTTCGAGTACTGCTCTGTGGACACCTTGAAGACCTGTCGACTCGTCTCGGGTCAATGGCTGGAGGCATCAACCTCCACTTGGAGAAAGAAGGTTGTACTACGACTCTCAGACATGGGGTCTGAAAATTATCGCTGTCAGGCTGCCTACTACAACAATGGTTCAGGTGACAATAGTAAGATGACAGGTCAACCTTTTCGGAACTACAAACTACCCTTCTGGGATTTCACCGGGGAGGACACTGGAGCCAAAATTAACTACTGGAAAGTTCCCGGACCTTTTGTCACTAGCCTCACGTTGTCATTGTGCCAATTCGACGTAGGTCAGCTGGAGGGACTGCTGTTCTCAGACATGTTCCCGAATCTGAAGACGCTGGTACTCAACGATAACGAATTCAAAGCGGGGCGGTATGACGAAGATTCGAAGCGAGGTTTGACGAATTTGGACAAGTTGCAGTCGTTGACTTTGCAACTGAGCTGCGATGATGACGATGAGGAGAATCCGGTGATTTTTCCAATGCTTTACAAGGATTTCTTTGAACGGATCCCAAATATCAGTGTAGGTTATATCGATAATTCGTTACTCATGAACTAGATAATTATGTCGTTTATTGGCCAAAGTTTGTTTTTGGTTTTAGGTTTTAAACATTGCCATTAAATTTGTATCCAAAGATTTCGTTGACGATCTCACTGATTACGCAGTCAACGAGTTAGGTGACCTGCTCCGTGCTATTGTGGAAATTCGTGGAGAAAAGGGGACAGACAAATTGAACATTCAGCATTTGGATATTATCAACGTTGGAATGAATGCCATTGAAGATTATCCACAATTCACTCGTGACCAATTAAAGAATCTTCACTGGGGTTGCAAATCACTCAAGTTGGACATAGGGTATTACACCGTAGGCCACGTTGTACGGAATCTTCTCAAACCACATGCCCAGCATTTGGAGGAGCTCACTCTTTTTCGACTCTCGTATGGCTTCCCTCCATGCAACCCATTTGGCATGAAGATGCCGAACCTCAGAAAGTTGCACTTACTAGGACTGTTGATTAAGAACTTTTCCTTTTTGAAATATTTTCCGAGTTTGAAGGTGCTTCACCTATTTACCAGCCCATCTGAAGATGAAGTTAGTAAAATGGCCACATTGAAGTACCCGAAGAACGAGTACTCTGATTTTGATTCCGATCACGTTTGTCCGACAGGGGATAGAATGATAGAGAAGACATCGCTGGACTTTTTTCTTGGAGCCGTTTTTGGTCAATCTCGAGCTGGAGCTCAATTGGAGGAGTTGCACGGGGACTTCAAAGTTGAGGATGCAGATAATTTCAGAAAACTCACGGAGTGGTTTCCAAATGTGCGCAAGTTGAATCTCCCTTTGACGAAGAGAACATTTCCATTCGTTTGCCAGCGATGGAGGCATTCACTTCAGGAGCTGTGCCTTCCGGATTGTTGCGATGTGGACGACGAGATATTTACTGGTGGAAGTACTCGCAATTGGAACATTACGTCTTTGACAAGTATGAGTAACAACTTCTTTAGCGGAATCAAATGTAATAATAATAGTCTTGAGGGTCTTGATTGGGGGTTTATTTGTCGTAGAATTGACGCACTTTAAAGTGGGAGAAAAAGAATCTAGCCGTTGTGGTCACACAGGACTGCCTCGTTTCACAGAAGTCGTGTTGAATGATGGGATTTTACTGCTTCCGGAATTACAATCCTTGTCCATCGTTTTGTGGTCCACTATGGTATCATTTATTTTTGTAATCCACATCACATTATTCAAGGCCGTGTCGATGTGAGAATTTGTTTTTGCAATTTGTATTTTTCAGATTTCTGACTCCAAGCTTGATCTTCTCAAGGCAAAGATTAAAGACCTTGAACTCTGGGGTTACGATGACAGCATTGGCCAGCGACGAAGATTGGTTTAATGATTCTTCGTTTTTTCTGACGTCAAGATAATCCACTTTCTTCCTCTCTACAGCTTTACAGAATTTATCCTTAGTACTTTTGTCGCCTTTATTTTTTTTAATTCTTTCTTGTATTCTACAAACCTCCTGAGTTCAACTTGTTAACGGTACAAAAAATATGTAGTTCCTTTTAAGATTGATTTGCGCAGAAACGACTATTAAATTGAATAACAACTATACGCGTGGCATATATCTGGATGATGATTTTGACAGTATTGTATGATTTACAAAAGTTAAATTTTTACATGTCATTTTAGTATACAGCATGTGCGAAGTACCTCCATGCATGTTCGAAGTCTTTCAGGCATTTTATAAGTACTTCCACACAATGAATGAATCCGACACATTTTGACATCCGCTTTCATAAGCCGACAACCTCCGCCTAGTAGGCAATCATGTCGGTGATCTAAGAAAGGGGCAAAGTATAAAAATGAAAATGTTCTGCAAATATAAATCTTCCAAATTGCAAATGTTCTTCAAGCACTCGACTAGGTTTGGCCTGATTTTTTTAAGATTGTTAAAATTAGAAATATTGTTTTGCGCAATTCAAACAATTTTAATTTCCGACGACTCTATGTATCTAGTACCGGGGAGCCTCAAAAACTGAAATACCAAACCTTGTGTGCAACACACGTTCGATAAAAATAAATACCACTTTTATGTAAATAGAATGACATGAATTTTGCGAGGAGCGCCTTGTTATTGTCTGGCACCGCTACAGTTCCAATGATGATGAAAAAACCAATTATGAAAAAATAACTTTCATAATTGGCCATGGGAGTCCGAAAAAATTGGTGGCCGTCTAGGTCGTCAAATCGCGGATGCAGTTGTGAACTACTCTGACGATATGAATCTTGTTCGAGTAGATCCGGGGTGGAGTGAATTTTTGCATTATCTTTTTCCATACGTTCATATTATGATGAGCGTCGTAAGTTATACGTGGAGAAGAACAATAAATTGAATAAAAGTGAAAATTTTATTGACGACAGTAAAGTACAAGTTGAAGAAACAATGGAACAGCAAACATGTAGCAAATCATGAATGGTAGACTTTGACTTGGTAAAGTTTGTATATAAAGTGGAAAGAGGTAGAGAAAATTTGTAAGGTCATGTCAAGAACAAATTTTGATTTCTTAGCCTAAGCTGAGACAAGACCCAAAAAGGCAGATGGAAGCCCCATCTTCGTGATCCAAGCTCACTCCTGTTCCCAAAAGTTTCACCTCCGTTTTCGGTCCTATTTGGAATCCCGTGTCAGCGCTCAACCCGACTTTGCCCCCGATTGAGAGTGGTCCTTTCCCGATTTTCCCTCCGGCTTCGGCCAGCGTGGCGTCGACCTTTGCTCCAACTCCGTCGAGACCAATGTGTGCTGCAAAAAGGTTAAAAATTTGAATATTTTCAGTTTAATTGTCATAATTGTAAAGACATCTAAAAAAATTTACCGCCAGCTCCGATTTTTCCTGCATTCAGCTCCATTCCAGCCCAATCGGTGTCTTTTGTAACATGAGCAATATGGATGTCGGCAGAAGCTCCGGTCCCGAACGGGGTTGTGTACGTCCCAGCCTTCCCTCCGAAGGTGGAGTCGACCCCGTCATCTCTGATATTCAGTTGGCCGTACGAGGCGTAGTTGGTCTTGTCACAATTGCTGTAGTCGCAACCGCTGGTGGAACCGGTTTTCACACCTTTAAATAACCGTAATAATTTTTTAAAATTAATTTTCCTCGTGTCAAACTCAATTTTAATTACATACCTCTTTTCTCCCGAATTTGGTCGGAATCCGGATTTTTCTCCGTTGGAGCCGCGTTGCTCCCATTTGCATGGAAAACGAAAAGAAGAATTACAAAAATTAGCTTTGTCTTCATAATGGGATTTAATGAAGCTTGGATAACTCGGAATGATGTCGGACCGAAGAGAGTTGAGAATTTGATGTCGGATTTCCCTTTTAGCTCTCCTTAAATACTTGGGTGGGTCAACCAAGAACATTAGCTTCCTGGAAAAATTGTGTTTGCTTCGGTATAATATGCATTTTTGTTTCAAAGTTTTCACTTTTAACCGCTGACGTCATTAAGATATGAAATGGAAATGGTTAGAGCATTACGATGACGTCAGTGACTAGAGTGAAAGTGAAAAGGTTCAAACCAAGAATCATCCAAAATGCTCTTTGTAAAAAGACGCGTGCCAACATTGAGATTCCAGTGTTGAGAATGCAAACAATGTGTAGTAAATGATATTTTATTTCCGTGTACCTTTACAACAGATAAAACCGTAAAAAAAGGTCTTCATCATTGAGGGTTTGTTTGTCATGAGGAAAAAGGAAAAGTACTCATGATCCCAACTTTCAGTTTTTACGAGCATTTAGGGTTGAATGAATGTATGTATCACTGTATCAAGTTTGGAGCAAGAAACCCTCGTCCTTGACGTCACTGAACGAAGCATTCAATATCAGTCGTGAGCAACAGAATATTTTCTCTGGAAACAGCATAAAAGGTACTTGCTACTGGAATCCGGTTCATGATTGTACTACAAGATGTGATACCACTGCTTTGCCATGAATGTGGCTCTATTAGACACGGAAACAAAATTATGACTTCGATCTTCACGAAAATGGTTTAGCAGTTCCTTGACTGTGGTTGTTGTACAGTACAACAGGTGTAGTACAACTTGTACTACACCTGCCTTTGTTTTACATGCATTTCGATGAACATAAATTGGAAATACTGCGACAATGAATACAAACTTCCTCACCTCGTTTATTAAACGCGATGCACAAAATCCAGCGTAAGATTTATTGAAACAAAATTGCTGAAGTTTTTTTATACACTTGTATGCAATATTTATTTCTATATAAGTACATCATAGCTAAACCTGATACAAACCTCTACAGAACCGAACCCAACCGAAACCAAACCTCTGTAAAACTCTTTCTAATGTTTTATTGACAAGAAACTATTGGAATGTAGTTTACTTGTAATGAACAGTGGCATCATTAGATATTTGCAAAAATCAATTACATACAATAATTACATCAATCTTGGCGCATTTATGAAAATTTGATGAGTACCTTAGCTTTTGACAGAAAAATTCAAAAAGGGAAGGGTGGTACTTGATTTCGCTTTGTGTTGGGAAACTCAAGTTCAACTTGTTGCTAAATAAATTACTAATTGCCATATAGTAGATGTGTATACATGCAGATATGGGTGAAGAACAAATTAATTATAGTAGTTCGATATTTGTAACCACACGTCCAAAATGCATTCATTGTTTTGTCTGAAATCCCGTTTCTTATATTAGAAAATAGCAATTCATTACAAACGGAGTAGCAAAGTACGTTTTGTAAGTTTGCCGTTAAATCTCGTTTATAGTTCCAAACACACCAGAGAACGTGAGGGGACATATTATGCATACTATTGTTAACACCGTTACCGAGCTTTGCCCCGGGCGTCCCATTCTTGGTACATGATGGCCTGAAGCAAATCAATAGCATTTTTGTTCGTTGCAACAAATTTTATGGAAAAGTATGATCAGAGATGCGCATTGCATGCCGTTCCGCAGGTTACAAACCACAAATGGTCTTTACACATATCTTATGTTTTGCCAGTGTAGGGAAGCTGAAGCCTGTCATTTACAACCACATGCAACTGTGACAACATGTGATGAGGAGAACTCCACTATGGCAAATTTTCTCTACCCATTATCCTGTTAACTGTGTATACAGTGCTTGATATTACAACTCACTATGAATTGACTTATTATTGTAACAACAATTTTAACACACGATACACAGTATAATTCAGTTTAACAAAATACAAAAGAACGGAATACAATACTAATTGTTGTAGAATGTGGTTATTCATGAGTTGCTTATGAATACGTGTAAAAGCAGTGGAGAAAGAACGGCACTTGTATATCTCATTATACAGGAACATAAGTTAACCTTTTTTCAAAGTACAAAACATAGTTGTACGGTTTGGATGTTTTACTGTAAAATCTTACTGCGGTCGGTGTCTTTTTCTTATTAATTTTTACTTACACATCGTAATAATAATGCCGACTAAGGTGTGCTGCAATGATCAAATTAAGCGTATTTATTTTTCAAAGCGAATTGAGACTAATCTGGCCAAGTGTGAACCTAGACCATAACTGAGAAAACCAAAGGTGCTCGGCTTGCACATTTTCATCAAAATGCCTAATTAAAATACATTAGGTTTGTGCAAGAATTCAAGGCATTAAAAAAACAAAATCAATTTGGGTAATATATTTATATGCTGCAAAGCGAACTTAATTTAACATTTCACACAAGCTGCAAACTTTCACGCCCTGAATTGCATCTTTTGTCAAGCTTTTTATTAAAATATTTTGCAGGTGTTTGCATAAAGAGGAGTGTGTTTAGGTCAAATTTTGCATTATTAAGGTTATCAGTAAATTCTTCACTTTTACGCGCTAACAAAATATGTATATTTTTATTGGTTTTTGAGTAACACTGTGCTTGGCAAAAGTTCGAAATCCAAAAGGTAGGAGCTAGGAATAAAAAAATTTAGGCCTTAGTCAAGTAGAACGCTATATATATTTTCATCTTACGTTTACTTAATGCTAATGTTATTTAGTTATAAGTCACCAATTGTTCAATTTATCTGTAATGATGTTTTTGCTTGGTAGGTTGTAGCTATCTTGGCATACAAGCTGGTTTCTTGGTTTTTTTGCGTTACAATCTTTCTGATATTCCTATTTTTATCATCATTCTCGGATAAACTATAGTGTGGAAAGTTTTTTAAAGAACATATCATTTAATTTTACCTTTGTCCAGCTCACTATGGACTTGTGCTGGATTGATGGCTACGTTATGCATTATTTTAAAACTGCGTAATCATACGAAATACAAAGGCCAGAAGAAACATGAAAAAAAGAGATTTTAAGCCATTCAACTTATTGTTATTCATGCACTTTCGTGGGGGTTATTTGGTTGTGTAGTTTATGAAAACATGTTGTCGCTCTGTAAGGTAAAAATAAACCATTGAAGTCTGATTATGACATTAAAGAGCACAGATGAGAAGTTCTATAGCAAAGCTCTGTGATACGACTCGAGTATGACTTGGACAAGAGTACGGATGCTTCGTTTCATTAGCTGATGAGCTCCCTTCAACCACAGGGTTCTATAGTGGAGTCATGAAGTTTTCTTGTAAAACCATACATAAACTACCAACGATTAATAGAAACAGCATATGTAGTTCAGCTGGCATTTCTGGAGATAACGCATTAGTTCCTGGAGTACGTTGAAGACCCAGTTGTAAAAATGTATTATTATTATTATTATTTTATTCGTCTCATAACCCTTCTAGGGTCTGCAACCCATAGAGCATACATTGGTGTTAAATCAATTTACATTTTAATGATTGATTCGCAGTGTACAATATTCAGGTAATTAGTGGGTTTATACTATTTTAAATTGCTTTCTACACACTATCTTGTATAGCTATTATAAATTTTCGTAGTCTTATACTAGCAGAGGCTGCACGATAAAATTCAAGTAGTGTTTCTGCATTATTACTATTTAGTAATTTAAGTACAGTTATATTCTTGTTCACCATCATGGCTCTAATTTTGTCAAAAGTCTTAATTGGTATACAATCCAGTATGAAGTGGTTTAAACTATCCTCTTTATTACAGATTACGCACATTTCATCAAATACTTGCATTGACTTGTCGAGGTAGATAGAGTTCTTATTTAGACGAAATTGAGCTAGAAGCGATTGTACTTTGAATGGTAGTCGAAGTTGTAAATAATTTGCAGGCAGTATAGTCTCACTCAGCATACTAGTATAATATCTGTGTCTGGTGGAGTTATTCAACCTAGTTACATCATCTTGTCTAGCATTGTCAATCACCGTTGTTAGCAGAACACCGACGTTTTCATGAAATAATTCGTCGTTACAAGCTAGAAATGAGAAGCCATATTTGTCAAAGATACTGTATATATTGACTACCCAGTTATTTTGCATTTTTGGGTTGGAGTTGGCTAAATCTCGAAGTGCATTGAAGCAACGCTTTGTATAAGAATTATTATCCATTAACAGAAACTTGCCCCAGTGCCGCAAGGCTTTTTTTACAACATAGAATGCTAGTGGTATTCTACCCGTCTCTAACCTCAACAAATAGGATGGCGTGAATGGAGACACTCCAAGTAGGCGACGGAGAAATCTTGTTTGCGGTTTTTCCATATTATCAAATTGTTTCAAGCCCCAAATATGTGAACCGTATAGCAAAGAAGCAGACACGATAGAGTCAAAGAGTTTTGTCTTGCTATGTAAATTTTCTATTTTACCTCCACATATAACATTCCATAAACTTGATACAGTCGCATATGCTTTCTGTACAAAATGTTTAGCTGTATTAGAGTAAACTCCGGAGGCAAAGAAAGGCACTCCTAAATATGTGTACTGATTCACAATTTCTAAGACCTGATTTCCATATTTGAATACTGGAATCTTTCCCTGTCTTCCACCTTTTCTGAATATAACGACTTTGGTTTTGTCAACGTTTACATTCAATGAGAGCATATTAAAGTATTCACGAAGTTTATCAATTTTTATTTGTTACTCTCCTGGTGTGGCAGCAAAAATTACCATATCGTCGGCAAAGTAAAGGAGCTGTAGTTGAAAGTTGCAAGACACCTTAACACCAAAAATCCCCTTCTTATTTAAATAATCCTTGATTTGAGAAAAATATAAATTAAATAGGAGCGGCGATAAAATTTCTCCTTGTAAACAGCCTTCTGTTATCTCTATTTTATCGCTAAACCCAGTCTCCGTCTTGACCAATGTTGTAAAGTTTATGTAAAGGTTTTTGAGGATTCTAATCACTTTTCCCGAGACTCCTATGTCGAACAACTTGTCAAAGAGCTTTACGTGAGGTATTGAGTTAAATGCTCTGGCAAAGTCTACAAATAGGGCAAACACTCTCTTCTTTCTTTTACTCAAGTTAATTTGAATAGCACTGCTAAGGCAAAAAATTTGATCTTCTGTCGATCGCCCACAGCGAAAGCCTGCTTGACATTCTGGTATCAACCCTTTTTTCTCA
>JAHZMW010002168.1:0-20780 GCA_027743745.1 Alloscopus bannaensis | reverse complement strand
CCAAATTTGGCTCCTGCGCACCCACTGATTGGGTACATTTTGAGTACGCGTAAATACGCTACGGTTAATGTACAATTTGCGATGAAACCGTCAGCACTTTTTATGATACATCGGTTAAAAAGACAACCAACTGTTTATGACGACCAATCAGCATCATAAGCACATCAGACTTTGACTGATCTCAGTTGCCAGTTTCCCAGGATATTTGACCAAGGTCTAATAATCTTTCTCCAGTTGTCCAGTGCTGTGTGTGCATGCGTAGAACTTTAAAATTCATCTCATAAAAATATTTATAGAGAAAGCGACGTCATATCACACTTACATTCATTCTCCCGTTTTTCAATGCGTACTGCTTTATCCTTTTTTGTAGCTTACTCAAATTCCCGTTTTAGATCTGCATTCGAAAATTAATTGCAAAATAATTAGACCCACTCTAAATATCTAAACACAACCGCACATCCCCGCATAACTCCAACATGGGCGACCGCGTTCTTCTAGGAATCCTCGAAGTTTTCGCAATCCTCAACTGCTACTTTGGAATGAAGTACCTCTCATCTTTTGAGTACTCGTGGTTCATTTACATTTATGATATCCTCTGGTTCGTTCTCGCGCTAATATCCAGTGTTTTAGGACTTGTCGGAATGAGTAAGCCCCATAACACGACCTGTTTTTCAGAGCATTATACAACTTCTCTTCCCGATTATCATAATTGACTCAAGCTCACCAGAGTTTTTGTCTTTGCGTTTCGTGTACCTGTTTACATTCTTTTTCTTCTTCCGCGTGCAGTCAGCTCGAAAATTTCTGGAGAAGAGCACCGAGTGAGCCAGTGGACAGTTCAGCACCACTACTTGTTCGCTTGGCTGGCCATCGTTGTCGGCTATCCGTGCATTGTAACACACTCTTGGATGGCATACCACCAATCACCAATTGCGCACGTAATTCCCCACAATTCCATAAATCCTTCATTATCGGTTGCGTCGATTGGAAACTTTCCGTTTGACAGACAGGCCAAATAATGACATGATGACATGCATGTCATGTTAAACAAAAAGACAACTATACTCCTCACCACACTCACCATTATTACGGACGTACTCCTCCAATCAGATTTTTTAGTTTACAAACATGCCCGGAAATTACTACCATCAAAGTCTCTACACACACGAATAATGTTCTTTTTTTCGGAGAAAGGGAACAAGCGAATTTATAAGCTTTCATTTAATATTTTCACTTTTTTTCCTTCTTTGAACACCAAGGTTCATGCTGCCCTGTCAGCAATTCCGTTAGTTGCCTGGATGAGAAGGAAGAACGTAATGATTGCGAAATCAACGATTCTTGCCGTGGCGCTGGCATTCCTGTCTCATTTCTACATTTGTTTCTTAGCCGGTGACAGTTGGGGAGTGGTCGCTGCGGCCTCGATGGGCATCAACTTGGTCAGTTTATCCGTCCCTGTGAGGTACTCTTGGTGGGACATCACGGCACGAGAAGCATTTGTTGCTGGCGTCGGCTTCTCTACATTTATCTTCACGATGACGGTGGGCAGGATCCTCACGAGTCCGGTGCACGTTGAGAAATTAATCCCGAAATTCTCGACGAGCTGTAATTTACTTGGATCATCAGAGTAGTGGAGAAATCTTGTACATTTCAGTGTACCAAGATAAATTGGTTTTATTGAGTGGTTGGTGTCAACGAGGCAGATTAAAAATTGAAAATTCAACTCAATTGGCACACAAAAGTGCTTGTGGTGCTCGAAGTCATTCCCACCTAATTAAACATAATATTATTTGTCATTATGCATATAAAATTTATCGACATCTTTGTAAAGCATTTCTATTCCCTGTTATTTTTACATGGAGTGCAAAATTTTCAGATAATTCTTTCTCCATCGAAAAAATTACTATATTGCACAAATCTATAAGAAGCCCTGCAACCCAAGGCAAATGGATAGAAAAGAATGTCTCTGACGGTGAAAGTCAGTTTGCCTTTCCATCAAGCCCATAATCTAGACCCTTGACTACTTGACGGTGAATTTGTTGTCGAGGTTGAAGAGGCAAAGAAAACATAGCGCGTGGTACGTTGCATCCCATGAAAACAGCCTTCGTGTGTCTCCACTTAGTTTCTACGAATGCAAGGATGCAGCAGTGAAAAAGTGGAGATGGTTTAAGACGTGGAAAGTCGAGAGGAAACGTACATGCATACTATACTTAACTTTTATGTAATACGAGAGAATAGGAGTTTTTTAAAGATATAGTCTCAGGGACAAGAGAAAAGCAACAGAATAGATGTAACCTCATTCCCACAGATAGACAGAAAAGATCTTAAGGGCAAAAAATAAGAGTCTATCAAGTCGTATTCACTTCCGTTTTTCCTACAAAAAAACTCTTCTCTATTCTTTCTCCACACATAGACACTGCACTGACGTATTTTTCTCCACCTTCTTCACCACCACTCTTTTTTCTTGGAGAAGGCACGATTCCAGGAAGAGCACTTTTTTAGATTTCTTTTTTTTTCGCTAAGTAACCAGAGAGGGAGAGAGAATCTGCGTGTTTCTCCAAAAATTGCATGGTGCTCAAGCAAAAAAGGGTAGAGACGTAGACGTGTGTTTCCTCTAGAAGCTAGAGTGTGTCTTATATAAACGCACACGACGTAGTTGCATGTATGCACATAAAATCAAAAGTATTCCCAAGTTTCCTCATTCATTCCTCATGGAAAAAAGAAGAGGACGTTCGAAGGAATCCTTCTTTCACTGTTGTTCTCTCGTCTTCACTAACGAGATCGAGATTTAGTCTCTTGTTTGAAAGAAAAAACACAGACAAGCACAAAAAAAAACTTGTGCTACGAAGAAAAAAATTGCGCTGTGGGTTAGTATCAGGATGTGTATGTGTTTGTGTGTGCGGCTTGGGTTCACGGGAGAGAACCTGAGAATTTTCCGAGCTTCCTTCATTTCCCAACTGTTTTTCAACAAACTCTCCAGTGTAATGTAATGTAATGCTTGTTGGCTTTACTGCTTCGTGTTGACTTACATTACGTCTAACAGCGTCCATTTTCTCAAATGTATTTACAGTAACTGCACCATCTCTTCTATATCGAAGGAGTCCGAACCACTCACACTTCACAAATGATATTGCTATTCTGTGCTACATATACTCGGTAGGCACACTACATGAGCGTTTCTCTAGCACTTAATAGATGCACATTGGTGAGAGAAAAAGTGGTGGACAAAAGTAGGCTCGTTTACCAACACCACCACCTCACATCCACATATTGCTCTTCTTTCAGCCACCGTGTTTTTTCAAGAATTTTACACATTTTTCGACTTCAGTTTGGGGTAGAGAGTTTCTCTCTAGTGTTTTGGGTCTGTGAAATGAAAAATTGATGTCATGACCATGACTCCGATGCTTACGCGTGAAGGAGGAGCATGACGGATAAATATGTGACGAGTTTACCACCAGCACCTTTCAAATTTTTTCCCCTTTTCATTTTCTCTCTTCGTTTTCAACCTTTTCTTACAAAACCACTGAGATCATGATGATCATTCTGAGAGAAGGAAAAGTTTAAGCCGCCTTCTCTTGATATGCACATAAGAGCAAAAAAGGCATGATTCTTTTCAGAGTCACTTTCTCAAAGTGTAAAACTACGCTCATTTAGCTAAAAGACGCACAATTGTAAAGTTCAACTACATACGTCTCTCCAACTTTCTTTTTATATTTACACACATTTTTATTCACTCTCTTCACACTCGACGTTGCAAGGGAAAGTGAAAAAAGGCAAAATCTCAAGTTTACAAAGTCTACCTTGATTCTTGTACAAATCTTCGCTAACATTACACGAAAGACTATTAAAATGTGCGTGATTGTGGTTACGTGGCAAAGAAGAACTCTTGAAAAAAATCTTGAACATCACTTCTTATTTCCTTTTTCTCCCTTCATCTCTACCCAACGACTTTAATTTTTCTTTTTTTAAAACTTTACATGCATACTAAGAGTGAATAAATTGAGTTGAATTGGAATAGTGCGCGGAATGATGATGGCACACGCATTTCTTCGACACACAGACCGTTCTCTCCAGAAGAAGAGTAAATTGCACTTATATTCATGGCATGACTGCGACACTCGAGTATTATACGTACTTAGCGTGATACAAATGCATGCAAAGCAGCCTCCTGGAGAGAATTAGGTGGAGACTCATCATCATCAGGGAGCAACTATTTTCTCCATGTTCTAATGCCACTTTACATTCATACACGAGCATGATGACTCTCTCTTGACTGTAATCATTACATCTAGATCACGGTATGTTAACAGAAAAAAGATAGGGAGAGAAAAAATCCATATATTTCCACACTTTCCTAGAGAAGTACGAGTCAGATTTTTTATTTAACGGATTCATTTCGCTTTTTCTCTGAAATGGAAGTAGCAAGAGTTCTTGATGATCCTCTTGATGTCGATCAAGTCTCTGATGATCACATCATACAAGTTGTAGAGACATGATGAGAAAAACAGATGTAGAAAATTCAGAGTTAACTACACGAAACAAGCGAGAGAAAATCAACGAAAGAATACGGAACAGGGCGGAAGCGAGGAAAGCATAAGGCACAGTGTACGTTGTGCTGAATGGTGATACAGTGAGAATTCAATTGCTTAAACGTATCTCCACTGATATGGAGTTGATGATATGTAAATCCGGTGCTGAACTTGTATAAATATGATTATATATTTCTCTCCATTCCAGAGAGTGTGTGTCGGTCGATATTATTCTCACTGAAAAGGGAACAAGTCTGCGAAATTATGTTGTGTTAGTTTGTTTTCCTTTTCCAGTCTTAATTTTTCCCCACTGGTGCGCTCCCATATTTTCTGTCAAGCTAAACAAAACGCTTGGCTTAACTCGCAGAAGAAGTTCATTTTGAACCTCACTTTCCTCCTTTGTGTATTTAACGCAGTTCATAATTGTTCTAACAGAAATCATCCCGAGTCACAAAGCAGCGGTGTATACTGAAGTCCTGTCAAATCAAGATGGATGAGAGCTCCTCTCGGCTTTTGGTAAATGCATAATTTACAGCTGTTATTCCCCACATGCGACATAGTTGCGTGTACATCAATACGTTGATAATAATGGGTGCAGTTGGCTAAGAAAGCTTAAAACGTTGAATGTTTCTCGAAACTCCCACTGTCATTGATTTTTCAGTCATCATAATCCGTTAAAAATGTAAATCATAGTGTGCCATACTATTCAACATGGATGTAGAATTAATAAAAGTCTCTTGATTTTACCCTTAAGCCCTCTCATACAGTCATCACTTATCTCCGCATACTTATCTCATCAATATGAAACTCCTCCATAACATCCCCCTCATCCTTCCTGAGCATCTATTTATTGTGTGTATTTCCGAGCACAAACTCATTTCGTAATGCTTGAAGAGAAACTTTTTTGTGTACACTTGAGCTAACACACAACACATCATCACATCATCCACACACACCGGCATCACCACGTTTAGTAGTTAAGCCATTACAACCCTACCACCATCATCAAATCATCGTATGGAGTGTTAGCATATATACGCGCACCACCATCATCATCACCATCCTCATCAAAACATCACACATTTTCGTACACACGAGTTGTCATTTCTCGAGAAAAAATTATACACTCGTCGAAATACGCGGAAGAGCTTGTTTATTCATGCGAACCAGTCTTGTTCTCACTCCCTGTGGATATATGGGAAAGCGTAAAGGCAAAAGCAACCTAGAGGAAAAAAACACACATATTCACTACATGTAACACGCTTTCGGGTTCTTTACCCACTTCGCTCAGAAAATCCCCTCGTTTTCAGACTTCAAGTGAGAGGAGCACCGTATAAAAACCAGACCATCAACTGGAGTGTAAGTTGGCAAACATTAGTAAACACACACGCCTCTCCTGGTTTGATACGATAAATATGTTTTTTAAAAGAAAAAAATTCCTCATCGCCTCTCCACTTTTATATGCATCGCAAAGAGGATATATGCAAACTGATAAGGGTGGAAAGAGTATCGATTTTTAACGGAACGTATTTAACTCTTGTAAACATAATTAAGCCTTGTATATAATGTATGCTTGTGAATGTGGTTGGCTGAAGTTTGCCAGCAGAAAAATACGCTTGGTAATGGCAGTGAAATTGATGCAAGTTTTCAGGGGGTACGATGCTCCATTATCTAAAACTTGGATCATCAACCACCGTCGTTGACGTGTTTTCAACACTATAATTTACACGATAGCACGGAGCTCACTTTGAGTAGCAAGTTGTTGTTGTGGGCTCTTAAGTGACTGATTGGAAAGTAGTCACAAATTTTTTATTCCTACATTTACAATCTGAATAGGTGATTAATGGTTTCTTTGTTTGCTGGTAAGCAAGTGAAAGTGTATAATGCATCTAATCAAAGTGTATTGGTAGTTATAATCATCACCGTTGTCATTCATAATGAAGCTGCACATGTTTTATTATAATGTGCAGTGCTAATAGCAATCCGACCTGAATGAAATTCTCCACTTTTGGTCGGTATCAAACTTTATAGGAAATTCGCATGCTTACCTAGGTATATGTGTAAAAGCGGATACAATCGCAAATGCTGAGCAGATAATACGCTCAGTTTCCGGTTTATATTTAACAACTTCCATCCAAGAAAATTCCGAGGTTTTGCGAGACACGTGAAACTGGAGAGTGAGCAAAAAGCGAAAGTGGTTCGCGTTGAAAAAACGCATTACTTTACATATGGATGATGGGTGAGCATGCAACAGTGAGAATATGTAGACAACCATTTTCTTTGAATATATATCAGTTCTACATATTTAGTCATGTGGTTTTGCTATAAAGTATACCAAACGTCCAGAACCCGTATGAGATCAGGCATTACCTACATCTTTCTATGTGGCATATGGTTAGTTGAAATTGTGATAAAAGGAAAACTTGTTACACACTCAACGTTCCATTCCTTCACAACTACATCACATGACATAAGCACATAGCCCATTACATCCCGCATATCTCACCCAAACTCCTTTTTTTAAAAAAACAAGCGAAAGTAGTTTCATATTTGGTTCTCTTTTTGCCACTTTCCATTTTTTTCTCTCGAGATATGCACACAAAAAAAACTGGAATTACTCTAAAAAAGCTTTCAACCGTAATGTCTATAGAAAATATGAATGAAGTAGAGTGAAACAGAGAAGAAGAGGCTGGATAAAACTTGTATGAATTTTTTTTGGCTACTGTGAATTTTGCACACACGCCTCTCAGACACTCACACGTCTAAGGTTCGGTATACACTATCGTCATAATCATATCGTTTCGTATTCCATTTCTCCACATGGATTACTTACAACTTTCAAACTTCATGGGAGGATATCATGTCACACTTTTGCGCAACATTTCTTTACACACCACACTTACTTTCCTCGTACGTAATGTACGTGACTAATATTATATGGAGGAGGAAGTAAGTAAGAGGGAGCAAGAAAAAAACGAAATGGAAGCTTAGAGACTTTTTTTCATTTTACTCTTTTTTTCACTCTTATCATCATCATTCCATACACACAGAGAACATGTGAGAGATGGAAATAAATGTACAAAAAAGTACGCCCAGCACCGTCACCATCATCAAAGGCATGGTATGATCATAAGCTGTATTTTGTACTTATGCACTTGTAAGTTAACTGTAATGGCTCTCTTAGGCAAAATGGAAACATTATACTACACTTTTAATCGCTCCATAACCCTTCCATTTTTTTCCTACCAACATCGTGTGAGACTCCACGATAGGAGGAATGGATTACACAACGTGCGTTTTTTCCTCGCCTTGTCTCAATGGAAAAGTCCAATAAAATCCGGGAAATTTTTGCACATTATTTTTAACTGGTTTTTGTAGAGGAAGAATGTGTGTGAGAAGAAAAGTCTTTCGCACAAAAAAATTCTATACAAACGGTTGTGTTTGGTGTACTAGAGTGGCACATGAAAGCAAAAGCTTTTCCTCCCATTTCCCCCTTTATTTTGTGCGCTGATATTGTTTAAATAAAAAGAATAATGGAAAAGCAAATAGGAGAAATGGGGAACATTTTTGAAGGAATTGTGAAAGCAACTTTCATTTTTCCCTACTTATTCATCTGTGCGAGAAACGCATAGTGAATAGTCCTACTTTTTCCGCATTGTAATCAGTTAATGGGAGAACTGGAAACGATAAGAGTGACTGTATTATGTTTCTGAACTCCTTGCATACACCTACGATATTTTTGTGCATTAGTTTATTTTCTTCGAAATGGCTGTGCTTTACTTTGTCGATGGTTGCATTTCTCGGCTAATCTCGGCTCACTTCTGTTGTGCTCCCTGACGTTGTTTCTTTATTGTTTTCCTGTGTGTTTTGCATAAGTACAAGAGCCCTAAGGTTTGGTGCTGTTAAAGGATCTCTTTGTTATTATAATGGCAACTTTCACGACTCATTGATTCCATCAAAGGCGATGAAAAAAGGAGCACATCGCACTTTTCGAGGGAAACGCTTCATATAAAATATAATCTGTGTAATGCTAGCCGACTCTTAAATACTGGAATGCGTGTGCATGTGGGGAGATATGGGAGGTGAGAGTTAAGTAGCGGCACGTGCTAACTCAGCCAAATCAAATATGCAAGATAGCCATTTCATGGCTATTTATTTTGATGGATATTGTTCGCAGAGGTGCTGTACTCGCGGGGAGTGAGTTTGTTAACTGAAATTTTGTCAACAGCGCCACAGGAGAAAGGAGAAAGATGTCTGGATTTATAAAATATAAAAGTTTTTCTCTAATGCTTACATATGTCTAAGTAAAATTTTGTCAATCAATATGAAGAGTCTCGTCGTCAGTTTTCCAGACGTATGCATTTCGAGCCCACGTGGCAATTTTTAAAGATTTTATGACTACCATCAACGCTATCTTGTGCAACAAAAAAGATCCTGAATCTGTATCTATAATTGCAGTAATTTTGCAGATTTGCAGTTTAATTTATAATTTCGACGTTTGACATATGATTCATGTCAAAACTGTCTTGTGAGTGACGTACTCAATCTTTCTTATTACCAAATCCTGAAAATGCGGGAAAATGTATCCGAGAGCTGTGAGTTGCAGTCAAAAAATGGACAGGAAGTGGTGCAAAACGTGTGTATTCATAATTGTGCGGAGGCACCGCACACTGGAACTCAAGCCAAGTTGGTAGCTATTGTACTTAGGCGTGTGGATATAGAGCACGTAACGCAGCCTTTTTATGAAAGGTGAAATAATGAAAGGCGAAAAGTACAATGGCTTTTTTACTTTTCCTACCTCACTTCCTCAGTCTAATCACTCTGGAAGAGGAATGCAGGAGTACGCGTAATAACACGAACAACTTTCACTGGACAAAGCGTTGTTGTGAGACTCGCGCGTTTTGTATGCAACACGAATCATTCCTGCCGTATCGGCTCAAAGTGTGGGGACTCATGGCTTATATCTCCAAACATCCATATTCGTACCAGCTTTATATAAATCTGACTGGTATATGCTTAATGTGTTGGTAATGGGTGTAGGTTAGATTTTTACCACAGAGCTCTCTAATAAATGCTCCCTTTCTCTAGAGAGAGAAAAGGGCAACATGTCAAAATTGCATTATTACCTCCTTCACTTTTAATACTTATTACGAAACTTTTTCGTTAATAACTCAATATATGCCTGGGCACACACACAGTCTTTGAGAAAGGAAGAGAAACGGTGCACCAGAAAAAGTTAAGAAAAGCATTAAAACTGTAACAAGGCAGTGTTGCAGTGGAAAATAGAAAGGAAACCGCAAAAGACAGGGAAGGAGCAAGGAACAGGAGAAAGGAGGCGTTTTCCCTGTTATTTCTTTTTTTCTTCTTTTTTTCTTCTTTTTTTCTCTTTACTTGTTAATGCCATGCATGCAACTTCCATTTTTATAGTGAGATACGGCTCGCGTAATATTCATGCGAATCTGAGTGCAAAAGAGTGTTTGCCCACTCGTTTCTCTAGTCTTTGTTTTGTTTTTTGGTTTTCCTATTTAGACAACAGAAAATAACAAAGACGGAAAGAACTTCGGAAACCCATGCAAACCACAGTATAGTTTTTTCCGCTTTGTTTTGAGAGGGAGAGAGAGTAAGCAATCAAAGCAAAAACAAAGTGGTAACTTTTCAGAGAAAGTGTGAGAGAGCGAAGCGTGAGATATTGCGTATCGTATCATGGGTCCCCGTTTGGAGGCATGCGGGTCCCATTAGTGTACACAGAAAGGGAAAATTAAGACATCAAAGTTGTTACGTCCCACAAGGCAACTTACTTATTTTCACCAAAATATATTCATTATATGCAGCAGGCAGAAGTGTTGTGAATGCTTCTCAACGTGTGTGTGAGTGTGTGCGTTATGTTTCCTCGAACGGTGCATGCCTAGCTCACATCAGTTTTTTTCCGACATCATACACTCATACACGTATAATATTCAACAAAAAAAGTGAACAGTGAAAGAGAGACACGAAAGTTTAATTCATATCAACACACGACCGTCATACTCAAAGGAGGAGGAAAAAAATCTTTATTGGGAATTATTAAATATACATGTACATCGACCTATAATGGCATTTATATTAATACAGGGAAAAATACATATAAATGTGAACAATTTTCCTTACGTAATTTCCCGACGACAAGGAATCGACTCCGTATGGTAAGCGAACCTTTGAAACTTTTACTTTTAACATTCCCCCGAAAAATCCTGAGCGTGGTTGTATGAGAGTTTGAATAGTGTGCGTACATATGTGAGGAAAAGTCATGAACTAAATTAAGTACGCCACATATTCATGCAATATACAAACCCGGAGAGAAATATTTTTTGAATAGCGTAATATGCTTTTACTCCTTCTATGCATGCTCACCAACCGTAACAAAACATTTGGAAGCTCAGCTCTATGGTCGCACACTGTGTGAGGAAAGCGGAACGTATTCATTTTGGATTGCGCCCTCGCTCCCCGACGAAAACTGGAGAGAACAGGTATGACACACGAGTACATTGAGAATGCATAGTGTTGGCCTGCTAATAAAAAGCGTACATGTGCCTTTCCCACTCTCACCTCGTCTATCATATCAAAAGTCATGAATCATGTTACGGAGCAGCAAAGTGAACGTGCGGAGTGTGGCAATATTTTGTATCATAATGTTATGAGAAGTTGATTTGACTCGCTCATTTTGATAGCGTTTTTCCGAGGAACTCTACACCGGAGAGGATATAATGAGAAAGCTCTTATAACTGTCAGCTCACTCAACCTTCATTTATAAAAATTGCGTCTAGCAAACTAGTCGCTGCATATTCCAAATGGGAGTTGGAGTGACTGAATGTGTATATGTAAATGGATTTTCCAAACTGTTTCGTATAAGAATATTATGTGCCCAATAACATTGCATCCAGTACCTGCTATTGGCTGCTTGCACCATTTTATTCATGTGTGAGTGAGAAAAAAAGTTGTGAACATGAAGAATGCATTTAAGTGAAATAAAAACACTGGAAGTCCTATTCACCCTGATACACATTTCAGATTATTAAGCAGAGTTTTTTTATAGCGCTTAAAAATTTTCTCCTTAAAGAGAAATGCTCATAAAGCATATCTACACATCATCATATGTGTGCATATACATAAAGATCTGGAGAGTCACAATAATGAAAATATTATTCCAGAAACTCTATCCGCTACTTCATTTAGATACACGTCCCCAATCTACCACAAACATATGCAGAGAAGTGAAGTGAACTAGAAACTTTCTCTTAAAAAACCACACTCATATAACCTTTTATGCACACAGTGAAAACTACAATTCCACCCTTCAGTTCACTAAGTGATTATACCACGGTGCATTTGAACACAAGCTTGTTTAGAAAAAGCGAAATTTTTTCCATGTCTGCTTATCATATCTCGAGACTTCATGAAGCTAGTGAGACCGCCATGATTACAACAGACGTATTTAGGCACGTACTTTGGGGAAAGTGACAAGTTTCTTTCCCACTTTTACCATTGCATTGTTCAGAGAAGGGTAAGACCAGTCGCGTTGCATAATTCGTTCGGGAGCATACGTGAGCTCAACCTGCATACCACAATACCTTCTCATATTTCTCATAAAGTCATTTAGCAAATGTGAATACTTTCAGAGATTATTGCAGGACGAGAGAAATACGTGCGAGGGTATCGCACTCCCCAACCTTTCCCTTTTTGGTCTGTTTATCATTTGACTTTCCTTTTTATCACACTTCCACACAAATGCTGCATCTGTTTTCCTCTCGCTTTCTACACTATTTGGAAGACTTCAACACAAAACTAGGAGTACATGCATAATACGCTGAATTCACACGTTTCCCTGCATAAAATGTATACTTGCATATGATTAAACGTCATGCGTCATCCTTGCAGCAGCATTATAATATACATTTTTTCGTCTACAATGTGATATACTTCCAGACGTCCCATCACGACTACAGAGAGCGAGCCGTCCCAAATGAGGAAGAAGTTGACACGGAACACCACAATACTTTTAGCGTATAATACATTCATCAGATTACATATATACTCACCCTGAACTACACACTTTTTCTCCTTCTCCGGTTTTTTAAAGGTATTGTACAGCTACCCGAAAGATCTGTATCAGTCATCGACCACGCGTTTTCAGATTCCTGCCCCTCGTTGTTAGCCCAAACACTGAGTATCTCTGATCTTTCGTGCTTTTCTCGTGCTTTCGCACCCGGAGAAATTCAAGGCATCATTTCATCGGTTTTCAGCTGGAAAAACTCAAAGAGAAGACTCACGTCGTCCCATTTAATGCTATTGGATACTTTTTTTGGTCGAAGTCTGAAAAATGCAACAACACGGCAAGTGAGTTTTTACCTTGCATGCTACAAATGAAAAACGCAATAAAAAGTAACCAGAGAGAGGATCTCCTGAATAAAAGAAGCAAAAGAGTTCAAGGTAAGAATAACTTTTTTTTCACAGGATGTTCTCGTGTGCACACTGCAGACAGCATTTTTTGGGTGAAGAGAAATTGGGGTGGGGAACGGGGAGCGGCATTTGGAATTTCGATGTGCATGTTCGAGTCCTCCTGGAGTGTGAATCGAGAGTGTGTGAAAGAAAGTGAATGCAATTTTGATTTAATGCGTTACACAGTTTACATTATATTTGCTCCATTGCCTTCATACAAACTTCCAATTTTATTCGAGAGAATCTAAACGAATCTATTCAGAAATTCTGTTCATATCGACGAAAGTTGTGTATCATAAAAGACATATATAACGTATACATCTCGACAGCAAAGTATTCTCATGGCATACGCGTGTGTATGGAACAGCGGGACAAAATGTGTAATACCATTGAACCACACATAACTACATAAATGCACCTTTAAATTATGCAGATTGACGAGTCAGCACGTTAATACAAACCCAACAAAATATCGATTGTGACTCTCACTCTCTGAGAAATCGTGAAATACAATGTGTGACTTTGTGTGACGGTGTGCACAGAAAAAGGAACATTTTCAACTCTCCCCTCTCTCGCACAGCAGTCTCGTCGTCGACGTCGGCACACAACCACAGTAATAATTGCACGGGCTCATGTAACAAATACTCACTTTTCCGTGTGGGTAATGCTCGGAGTGAAAGTGTTGCGGCACTTTTCTCCACTCTTTCAAGAATTTCCCTTTTACTTTCCTCTTCCCGGCTCTCCCTTTGTTATTAAACTAATGTGTATTATACTTACTTCACTTGACTCGCACAAAACGAGAAAAGCATCGACTCCTTCCTTCCTCAGTCACACACAAACTCAGAGTGAGAAACCTTTCGAAATTCAAAATCACATTTGCATCGCTCCGCAATCAATCCCTTCTTTAGCTTGCCTTGTCAAACTTTAGATTCCGTCTCTTCATCACAATGCCACCCTTGCGCCCAGCATCGTTTTTTATCTCGGCGCGACATCATCCTCACATCACGGCATAAGTGAGTGTTGCATGCAAAGTGTAGGGGGAAAGTAGATGAAAACAAACACATTCCTTGTTTGATTATTGTTCTTGGATTGAGGAGGATGCATCAATGAGTGACAGCAAGAGCTCTTCTTGTCTACTTTCACTCTCATCGCGAACAGCATACAACATTTATTTGAGTGCATCACATTAGAAAAAGGAACAAAATGTCTCCCCCTTATGTTTCAGCTACTAAACCGCTTTCAACAAATTCGAGAGACTCGTGTGTGACAACAACGATGATGATGTCGCGATTACATAAATATCCCTCGACTGAACAAAAAAAACTACGTGAAAATTGTGGCGGGAGAGAGAGGGAATGAAGTCTTTTTTACAACACTGAAAGCGACAACTAAATTGAGATGGTCCAATGAGCATGACGTAAAATAGTATAAATAAGAATCTAAGGAACCCTGAGCCAACTCTGCAACGCCTTTTGTATACATACAAACACCGATACAGGGTGGAGCAGAGAGAAAGCGAGAGGTAAAAGACAACATCAGAGTTGACGTGAGAATGCTACCTTGAAAATACGGCACGAGGAATTTTATTGGAAAAGCCGGTGTGCTTTATATATAGGAGCATAGGTAGTTTGAGTTGAGAAGGAGGAAAATACACGCGTCAATATTTTTCTATCGATCCACGTTCAACTTCTTTTCAACAAGGAAATAATGCAGTCGACGTCTCGTGTGCAGTCTCAATGCTCATCAAATATAAGAAACGCTTTTCTTTTGGCATTCAACGAAAAAATACGAAGCAGGAGTGAATGATATAAAGACGTATTTTTTGTGTAGCAGTTCAGGTTTTACGTGTTTTTTTTCGGTTTGGGCTCGATTCACACCGGTGGACGTGCTCACTGTTGAAGCACACGAGCGTTTCATTTCGGAGGACAATTTCATAGTGTTGTCACACATTAAATGTATCAGAATAAACTAATTCATACAATCATCCCCATTAATTCAAAGAATTACCTCATTTTTTCATTATTATGCTAAAAGCCATAAACTCCAAACAAATTTAATTTGAGAAGCACGAAGACAACATTTATGCGGAAGCTGACCCGTTTGCACGTGAAGCAAAAAAGAAGGTTTACGGAGAGGAAACTTTTTGAAGGTACTTTCGGACAAGGTAAGAGGAAGGTGAGTGCCTAGCTTTCTACATCACTAACTTCCGCTTTAATTACCGCATTTTTACAGTTCCCCGTAGTTGATCTGTTGAGCTGCGGTCGCAAGCAGAATGCGAAATAAATGTTTACCCAAGCTACGCTCGTAGGTACACATAGTGTCCGTGAGCTTTGAAGGCCACATGCCTAATTCTGATGCAAATACAAATAAACGCAAGTAATGTAATACGATGATTTGAGGCCCGTGGCATCGTTATCGTGATCCCTTAACATTGATTAAACATTTATGATTGCCTTGTATGATGGTATCTAAAATAGTCAATATTGCAAATTAGTAAAATTGCGACATTGACAGATTTCTATCAGGACAACTACAAAGGGCTATCCTTGTTAACAAAACTCTTTACAAAATGGGAGAAAATCATCACCAACGACCGGTTTATGCCTACATGAACGACTCTTCAAAATATCCATGTGGAGATAAGCTCATTACGTGCTTATCGTCTCTGAACGGAAAGGCGGACAAGGTTTACTCTAAAATTCACCGGATGATGTTAGATTAAAAAAGTCTGAAATCCTCTTCCACTTCCTTGCACAATTTGTAAACTCATGCGCTCCACTTCTTATGTGTAAAACTCCACGTGCAGCTTCATGGACAGGTGCTACTATACACCACATCATTCCCAGAGAAAGATGCCTAATTCGAGCGAATGTTATCTGCGCATTTAAAGTTTTAAATAGGGTAGCTTCTAGTTAGTAAACAGTCGTAGGTACATACTTTGTACAAGTAGACTTTTCCTTATAGTGTAGGAAAAAGCCAAGCTTTCAAAAATCGTAACTAAATATACTTCCATAATAAGCTTTAATTTAACTCCCGAAAGGCAAAAAATGCGTGGGACAACAGAGGCTTAAACTACAAACCACTACTAAGCGTGTATGCCTCGCCAGTTTCCCCTATTTACAGCAACTACGTTTCAGGCCACACTCGGTATGGGAGGGTGCCTTTTGAAAGGATACAAAGTCCATATTACGGAGAAAAATGAAAAAAGGATACACAAAACCGAAGGAAACGTCGTGAAGCAATATTAGCTCGTAGTTTTAAGTCAAGACTTTAGTTGTCGAGTTACAAGCAGTCTACAAGCCACTTGAGCCCCTTACATACATCCAATCCAGAGCTGCTGCGTAGGACTGTGCGCGAGTAGGTGCATCTTGTTTCCTACGGTTTCTCCACTCAAAGTCTCGAGGAGAAAGAAAATGAAAGCCTCTTAACTGAAAAAAACTAAGTAGGTTCTTAAGAATCTTTTTAGATGAGAAAGTGAAATTAGGAATTGAACTAAAATACTCTGGATAACGTTAGGGGAAGGGCAGACGAGGGAGGGCGGCCACTACTTTATACAGCACTTCCATTGTCTACACAAAGCGTAGTAAAAATCGAAATTGTTCCTCATAAGGAAGACTGTTTCTTTACTCTTGTTTCACCACAAGCTCATCCCGGGGCATCAATAATGAGAGCGTCTCTAGTGCTCCTAATATTAATGATAAGATATGTATACTTTTTACAGGTATAAAATAACCTTTATACCATTTACATGGACTCTCCATATTTACGCATATTGAGCACTGAAATACTACACGCACGCAGCGATGCGGTTTTGAATGAACGCAAGACTTCTTATTGCCTTTTAACATGTATATTTAGGCGTACATAGTACTCTACTCCACATGAAATCCTCCACTTTCTCTAATCCACCTCGGGCCAAGGGGATTGTAAAAAGAGGCCTGCTCTTTGCAAAAAAAACTTGGCAGAAATCTAATCTCGTCCCTGTGTGTAGACATTCCATCCACTACTACTTCTCAGCAAACTCCTACTTCAGTGGGGGAGTAGAGCATACGCTGGGATCGTAATATATATAACAGTCCCCTGGAAATGTGTGGTTTAATAGAGACTCACGTACATGCTACTACAAGAACAAAAGCGGGTGAGCAGTGGAAACGCTTTCTCCGAGAGAGTGTCTAATTTACGTGCTTGCCATTTAGGCAAAAGTATGTAAAAGTAACCACAGCTCTCCAATCTGCACTCTTGGTGAATGCTAATAATTAAATGGCTTCCGCCTAAACTTCACTCTATCGTCCTTCCCTCTCGCTTCATCTCACTCTGTTATTATACACGGCTCTAGTAGATTAGTGCTTTAAAAATATTAGAGTACAACTTGACAAGTTCGATACCTACGTATTACTTATATGCGTGTCTTCCCTTCGTATGAATCATCATCTTGTATAAAAAGGATCATTCACCGTTGTTGGAAAGTGGAATCTCCACACTCCTAAAAATGATTTCCTAGTAAAGTACGAGCTCCCTGTGTAGCATTTTATTTGGGTCGTGTGAAGAAGAAGAAAGTTTCCAAGTAGAAATCCGTCCGCTCGGGAGATTAAACAGAGAAAAATCTTATATTCCACAAGGATCTCTTTTATGTCTGGGATAAAATCGGATCCTTGAGGAGCTGATGCCATGTATGCAAATGAATTTTGTACGAAAACGCTCCGCTCACCCAGTGTTCCTCCAATTACAATGAAGCCTTGTTTCGTCTCTGAGAGGAACAAAGGTCCATGCATAAAACGTTATATAATTTAAGAAGGCGTTAGTTAAGCAACATAATCGCCCCCACGTTTCGATCAGTGTGACACCTTTCAGAAAACTAATTTCGTTTGAAGACTTCATATCAAGACGAGAAAGAAGAGTAGCAATTCATTCAATTAGGAAAATTTAAACTGTACAAATACGAAACATGTGAAAAGTTTTCTTTTCCTACGAAGTACACAATACTTGAAACTTTTTCCTATCCTTGTAGCAGTGTAGTCAAGTTTTTCATCAACTTTAAGTCCTCCCTTTTTTAATCTAATAAACGAAAGTAAATGCCCGTGGAGGATGACATTAGTCAAATTTTGTCAAGTATATGTAAACCTCTAACAGAAGTTTTCTAAAGTTGGCAATAGTTTAAATAACGAAATCGAACACAATGTTACCTACTTTTTTCCCAGGAAATGAGATAGGGAGAACACTGTGCAGCATGCACAAGTGACTGACATTCTTATTGAAAACTAGGAAGAAACTTAAGTTTCAGCTTAAAGAATGCATCTGTAGTTAGTCACAGCTTTACGTTTCAGAGACATTCTGACAGTTACTTGTCCTTGTTTTCTAATCTCTCAGCTTTTCTTTTTGAGTACAAATGCGTCAGTCCAACTCTCGTTCTCTCTGCGAAAATTCGCTGAAAATGCGAACAAACGATACAACATTCTTTTGTCAACACCATTACCCCTTTCGAGGAAGGAAGAGAAAAAGTTACCGAATGTAAGGCAAAACCTGAGAATTCTAAATTAGGTTGTGAAATCCAACTACACTCTACACGTCATCCCTTGAAGGAATTTATTGATTGGATAATCGCTCACGAGCCCTACATCAAAGGAATGCATTCCCTATCTTGCAGCTCACTCAAAATCCAATATTTATGCAACCGAGTTTCTCGTAGGTAAGCCTCCTCAATTGATGAGTTAGCGAACATTTGAGGAGGAGGCGGACGTCTAAAGAATTTCATGGCTAAACACATTCGGCACTCAGGCTCTTTCTCTATTTGTATGTCTCTACACGTTATCTCTCTACTCGATATCAGTTTGCAGTCGAAGTGAAAGCTGATCGGTATCCTCGCAGCATCTCAATTTCTTTCTCTCAATCTCTCCCTTTTATCCATCTACAGAAGTGCACACGTGTGCGCAAACAAAAGGTATTGTAAAGTTTAGTTTTTGTACTGAAAAAGTGAACCGGAACAGTGAAAGTTGTGAAACTACAAAAAACTGATGAGTTTAAACTAACTGCTACTAGCTATAGGCGCCCAAAAGTATAGAATGAAACTCTCGCTTTCTCTCAGGTACTTTTACTCTTTAACACTTGCCTTTTCTCCACAATGTAACGAATACAAGGCGTGTGCTTCTTTGGCCAACCTTTTCTCCAACACAGACTGACGACAGAACGAGTTTTCCTAGAAGCACACACACTGCTCCTTTCTTCCGTTACACTTTTTCCCACCATCACACAGAGGCGAGGAGGGCCTACTTTTTATTTCTGTCTAAAACTGTATACACTGTTTAGAGAGTTAAACTTGTGAGAAAAAAATCTATACAGAGAAAAGCACATTGCGAAATTGAATTGTGTCTTGTACTTTTCCTATTTTCCCTTTCACCGTACAATAATACTCTTAGCTTTTGTACTGTTGGTGGGAAAGGAGAGAGAAAAGTCGATAGATTTTTTGCACTGTCATATTATTTGTACATGGCTATTCCATTAGTGCCACTATTGTGTATAGTAGAGTGGATGTGGAAAAATGGTGGGGAGAAAGTTGGGTAAGAAAAGTGGCGGAGAGAAAGGAGGAAAAAAAGGCCGTTCAAAGAATGGAAAGAATGATAAGATAGGAAGGCGCATCGATTTTATAGACAGCTGGTGTAACAGCAGGAGTCAGTCAAAATCACAGAAATAGAGGTAGAGAAAGAAACTGTGTCTTTTCCTCCGCTTTTCTCAAACTAACGATAAAACGTATATTATGTACATTGTAGTGTAGCACACTTGTGGATAAGACACACACGGGTGACTTGACTTTCTCCAGTATAAAAAATGTTACAGGTCAGACAATGTGAATAGTTTAAATAAAGGAAAGTTTTATTTTCTACAAAAGGGGAGGAAGAAGCTCCTTTTTGTATGTGAGAACGATGCGTGTGTGTGCGATCAGAAAAGAATTTTGGGGAAAAAGGTATGTAATAACACCTTTTTATAGTTGATACTTTATTATACTGTCAAATACAAATAAAGATATGAATTGAATATGCGAGACACACCTCTTTGATTGGTTTCACCCGCAACACTCGAGAGAGGAGTGTTGGACAAATATATGCAATTTGGCAAACCATTTAGGCCGCCCATTTATTGGGCTTTTGAGAGAAACACAGAGGATATGAGTAAACGCACTCACCACCACCATAATATGCATTCATTTATGTGAATGTTACCATGAGAGAAAGACGAGTCGTGAAAGTGACAAAAGTCTCACAACACATTCTTTCTCAAACTACTGCTGCTGGTTCACACAATACTCAGGGATGAGATGGCACAAGATGAGCACACTGACTTTATGCTCGCCTGTCGACTACGTAGAACACAAAGATACGAAGATCTGAACGACTTCTCTGTCACATTATTTCGTCTTAAGAGAACAGTTACATGAGAAACTTAAGACGAAGTAGAAATGAATCTGGAGCCATACAAGTGCTTCTCTCCTAAGCGGATCATCATATATACAAGGCAAGAGGACGTTCCTTCACAGTGTGTGCACTGGTGCCTATCTGTCTCTCCATCTCTTTTTATGTGCCTCGCCAGAGCTAAAAAAGTGCTTTTTGCCAGCTTCTTTTGGTGAGCTCAACAGTGTGCCTTTGCCGGGAAGCCATATTTTTATGTACGTATGCACTCTATAATGCGCACGGAGGCTCTGAGAAAGAAAAAAAAACAAGTTTGCAATTCCATCCAACCACACACAGCCACCTTCTCGTATTCTTGTACTTCCAGAGTACTGCTGCTTCT
>JAHZMW010002167.1:0-18966 GCA_027743745.1 Alloscopus bannaensis | reverse complement strand
TTTTTTTCATTTTGGGGTTTAAACCTGTCGCCAGCATCCGCCATGGCGTCACTCCTAGCGTCTCCTCCCAGTTTCGCCACCGCATTGCTCACCGAAGTACCCTTACCATCGGAACCTGAAATGGAATGAGCCCCTCCACCACCCACAGCGCGTGCATTACCCAAAGCGTCACCACCTCCCTTGGCACTTGCGATTGAGGAAGCATTTCCACCGCCCTCCGTTAGCGCATTTGCCTTACTCTGACCACCACCACGAGCAATTGAAGCAGATTTAGAGGCACCACCCTTCATGGCGACGGCATTCGAAGTAGAGTTTCCGCCTTTGTTGGCAATCGCATTACTCGCAGAGGCACCACCCTGGCTAGACATGGCGTTACTGAGCGCAGACCCACCGGCAGAAATGGCATTTGATGCGGAGTCACCCTTTCCTCGCGACATGGCCGTTGATTTGGCATTTCCTGAAAATTCAAACAAGCAGCATATTACAGAAGTTAAGGATCTCAGAAACTGGAGTAATGTAGTTGTAGGAGGACAGCATTTTTACCCTCTCCTTTGGTGATCGCATTAGATTTGGAGCCTTTTTCTCCGTGAGTGTCCGAGGTGGAAGTGGCTGCTCCTTTTCCTTTAGCGACAGCGTTGGATGTGGAACTCGTTCCGTTGAGAGCTGTTGCGGTCGCATTACCGCCTGCTTTAGACAACGCGGTGGCAACCACATTGCCAGTTTTTCCTTTCGCGTTAGCCACCGCATCTCTAGGTGGTGACCAAATGACAATAATGCACTCTATTTGTAGTATATGTTTTTATTAGTTTACTAAACCCTCGCTCACCCATTTCCGGTGGGTTTCCCTCCATCGCCTCCCAAGGATCGCCCAGAAGCGGCTCCATCTAATTCCATAAAAATGGGTTTATATTAAATTGGTCTATTTTGCAGAGGAAGGATCCACTTTTGAAGCAAAGGGATTTTTAAGTTGGAACCTTTCTTATCCTTCGTGTTCGAAGGTGCTCCGTCACTGAGTGTAACGCATGCCGCCCCTACCACAAGGGCTAATATCAGGGACTTATAATTTAGCCTCATCATCTAATAACTATTATTTGGACTAGTTTAAACCTTCGTCGACAATATATATGACACCACCGCCACCCGGAGACAGAGAGTTACAACGTAATCGCGAGGTGCTAGTCGAACGATTGGAAAGGAAAAATGATGGCAATAATTTCGCTTCGACTTAATGTCGCATTTTATGGGCGATGAGAGACGCGACGTAATATAACTGCTAATACTCATATTTAATGGAACATTACAATTAAGACAAAGTACAAAGGTGGAAATGATCACGGAGAAATAGCTGTTATCTACGTCAAGCGGAAGTAATGGGCTCTATTATTGCATTGTAGAAATTGTCACGTAGGGCGATGTCTAACAAGAAACATTCTATTGTGGGGTCTGACAAGTGAGTTTTATAAAAGAAAGCTATAATCCTTTCGATTTCAACTGCTTTTTGGCAACGGACATATGCGTATGAAAATGTACGATTTTATGAGTGTTACCAGTTAGGATGAATTGTTTATGTCGATCCGATAGATCAGGTTTGTCAACTGCAGGACTACAGATTTAAAAGTATCTCGGCTTTTTGAAAATTAAAAAAAAATCGTTAAAGCTGCAGGTCCAAAGTCTTTAAGCTCAAGCAATGTTATACTCATAAGGTGTCTTTCTACATTTATTCTAAAATCGTGTTTTTTTAGGTAGGTAGTGATATTCAGTAGATGGTAATTTTAAAATCTAGGTCCATAAAAAAATAAGCGTCGATTGCTTTTATGTATTCAACTACTTTTAATAAGTAACGTTTGCAACTATGATTAAGTTCCACTTGAGTTGTAACTAATATTCGTAGTTGGTTGATTGAGAAGCTAGAAAGCTTGACGACTGAAAGCCAGAACAAAGATGCACACAAATTGCTGACGGGGCAGTGTGCAACATTTGCCCAATGTGGGCATGTTGAATGCACCCTTCTCCGATCTGCTGGACTTTGGCCAAAACACGGTAAAAACTTTCATCACAAGACAACAAATTACTCTACAAATCGTGTTGGACACTGCAAACATTTTTAAAACTTAAAACTTCGGAATATTTTTTTGTTTAGGGTGTGAGACTGGGGAGGTAGTTTGGCGGAAGACTGATTTTTGGGGGGACGACGTGATGTGAGAAGGTTGGAGGAATCGGCAAGTCCAGGTTTACGTAACATCGCGAATCAGCTGAGGTGAGCTTGAATGCACCCTTCTCCGATCTGCTGGACTTTGGCCAAAACACGGTAAAAACTTTCATCACAAGACAACAAATTACCCTACCAATCGTGTTGAACAACTGCAAACATTTTTAAAACTTAAAACTTCTGAATATTTTTTTGTTTAGGGTGTGAGACGTGGGGAGGTAGTTTGGGGGAAGACTGATTTTTGGGGGGACGACGTGATGTGAGAAGGTTGGAGGAATCGGCAAGTCCAGGTTTACGTAACATCGCGAATCAGCTGAGGTGAGCAGTTAACTGGATTTTCTTAATTTTTATTGATTTTACCTCAGTTATTTTGTTTGAATTATTTGAACTACTTTTCGGGGGTTTGAGGATGGCATTGCTTGAACGGCTTGAAATGATTCATTAATAATGGTTGTTGTTTTTTGTGCTCAATTGTCAGCATCAATTGTACAGGCCGGTGTGATTAGAAGGTGACCACCACGATGTCTGGGCCAACGGCTTACAAGCAGGACATGCCTCCCCCAGGAGGCTACAAATCCATCCCATACCTGAGGATTCCTGCGAAGACTTATTTTAGTGGTATGCCCATTTATCGGTAGCAGATTTGTAGACTGTTATTGTGTTTGTAAATTGAGAATTTCTAAGTGAATAGAGATTTTACGATGGTATTACAGGAGTGCAAATGTTTGTCATCTACAACATCATTACGTTCTCAGCAATCTACATATGGACTTTTACGAAAGATCACATTAAGAGAATGAAGGTGGAGGATAGGAGTTCAAGATATGCTCTCCAGCCAATGATCTTTGCTGAGAAAGACCGACAGTAAGATGATTGTGATTACTGTATCTTAAATCTACATTAGTAAATCTTTTACAATGATAGATGTAACTCTTATGCACATTACACTAATAGTATACTGGTTTGTTGCTAACCAGTTACTTGAAGCGCTTGCGACGCCTCCGCGAGGAGGAGGAAGAACTGATGAAGGACGTTCCGGGTTGGATTGTGGGCACCTACTGGGGCGAGCCAGTTTACCTCACCCGCCCCGAGAACGAATGGCATGACATCTGCCCCAATGAGTACTTTGCTCACACTAACTACCACCGTGTAAGATTCTACCAAAACTTTTACAAGTACTTGTAAACTTCTCCTTCCTTCGATGATCCCTTGTCGTGTAAGGTTTTTGATTGAAGCGGTGAATAGACATTGATAAACACGATTGCAACATTTTCGTGTATGAAGTGAAAGGGGAAAACGAAAAGCATTTTAGTCAGTTGTAGAATCGTAAAAATGTTGAATACAAAACATTTAAAATGTGTACTAACGTTCCCATTATGCAAGTGTATCTTTAACTAGCTATGTAATGAATGATTTTTTGGGAAGCAATAAAAACGTAGAAAAGGATCTCTGATGATGATGGCTTTTGCTGATGATGATACAAAACGTGTGCCGAGCTTTTTTATTGGTACATGTTTTCATAAACTATATTTCTCTTATAGTTCTTTCTTTATATAGTTTCCAGATCAGTTTAAAGCTAACAAAACTTAAGTACGTCTCTAGAACTAGAACTGAAGTAGTCTGCTATACAGGTTGGTTGGTAGAAAAAATATCGTAAATAAAAAATAATAATATTGTTCGCGTGAGGTACATTTGCTGCTGAAGCTTGTCGTGGTGCCACACACGTTCACGCTACGAAAGCATGCGAGGATACTAGGTATCATATTATTACACTTGTGAAACAAGTTTATAAGCGTCTTTCTCGAGTTAATCGCGACCTTTTAACCTTATCTTATTAGTAAAAATCTTCTGTAGGAGAACTCATTACAAAAACTAAAAATAGATGATAGAGGTATGCGTAGGCACATATAAATAAAATTTATGTAATGTATATTTAAATACGATGAAGGTGATTTGATATCGTCATTTCAGATCAAACCTTTCCAATCTTGCATGATGCGTCTCATTTAAACGGACGGAGGTACTCACAAAGTAAATTAAGCCATACAAAAATTATAATGCTACATTTTAAAAAGCTACTCAGTACAAAATACTCTGCAGGTACCAAAAAGAAAAATAGGATTTTTCAATCTAAAGCTAGTTCTGAAACTAAACTAAGTAATAGTTTATAATTATATTTTATAAGGCATGTCCTAATGGTTAAAGCGTATCTTGCACAAGTTTCTCCAACTTCCTGTAGAGGAACTTCTTTATTCGGCCCCACCACGTGTGATGCTGCTCCAGCCTCTTGTCCATTTCCATGAAGGAGACAATGGACAAGTTGCGCTCAAAGTCGGCGTACAGCTCCATGAGCTTTGGGTCTGCACTCAGTTCCATGGCTAGATTCTCAAAGTCACTGCCCAACTGCTGAAGCTCCTCATTGGACAAGCCTTCCATGAGGAATGCATCCTGCTGCTCCGAATTCCGATTGTTGAAGGCCTTCCAAGACGCCTTTAACTTGTCCCGGCCCATTTCTTCGTACATCCGGAGGAGGAATGAAGGAATGCTCTCCACCTGGAGCAGAATATTCCAGAAAATTATTTATTTACGATTTTATACGTTAAAACGGGATCTGTTATGCGTAGAAGGTCATTTAAATTTTATTACCTGTTGGGTACGACCGACAATGTGTCTGGCATCCCCCAACCCCATGAAAATGGCAAGGATGACTCCCACCATTCCAAAAAGCACGAGACTCGTATTGGTCGTATTTCTATTCATCTTGTCTCTCTTCTTTATCAATTTCTTGCTGATAACCACTGCTCCCTCGGGTGGAAAACTGCGTTTTCCTTGAAATTTTCCAATCACTGAGAGAATATAGTGAGGTCTTTCTCTTACTCCTTCTTTTGCGACTTTAAGAACGTGCACTGTAGTGAGCCGATATGATAAAGAGTTGTAATCTTGGGATTTTTTTTCAGTAAAAAAAACTGATCAGCTCATATGCATGCGCTACTACAATCAGAAGAAAAGGCTTTTTTTTCTTCGTATTATCTCTGGCTATATGCACAGGTCAAATGTGACTTTTTTATAACTTGTTAAAATCTTCAAGAAGCAAACGGAGAAGTCACTTAGGTTATCAAGTGACACTCGAGTGATAAGCGTAAAGGTATATTAAAAAACTCACAAAAAGACACTTTGTGTGGGGGCAAAAGTCAAAGAAATGAGATGTTTAGTGATGAACTTTAACTATTCATTTGCCTCGGAGGGAGACAAGACGATAAGGATAACAAAGATAATTTACGATTTATATAGGGTCAGTATATAATGTGATTCTTTCCAGATTCTTATTCTCTTTGGGAACTTTGGCAGAAGGAGAACTCGTTGTTCGCACGGCGGCGTCCGTCACAAAACTGGTGCGGTGGAGAGGTAGTTGATCGCGTTATATATGCAGAAAAGGGGGGACGAGAATGGGGAAAAGTTTTTTGGTGTCCATGTAAGATGCCTGCCTTATGGCATGATTCTTTTTCAGAGGCTTCATTTTTTTGCTGATGACGAATCTCAGAATGATTGGAATGAATTTATGTATATAACGTATAGTGGTGAATGATTTAGGGTTATAGTATGCATATCCTTTTGACTTGATTCAAAAAGTGGTCCACATGCAACCCTCTACGTGTTCGGTGGCACTCCGCGCGTCGTGACACAAGTCTCATCTCATTTTTTATTTCTACTTTATTCCAATGACGACAATGACGGTTGACGGTTGCTCGTTGAGGAGAAGCCTCAGAAGAAAAAAACTGCGACGCAGTGAAAACTACTTATCATCGCATTCCTCAGCTAATTTCATCCTTCTCGGAAGCACATATACGTTGACTTCTGATTAGAAAAAAGAAAGAGGATAGTACAGTGATAATGGGCCTTCACATGCAATGAATAGAGACAAAAAGTGTTCCGCACATTTCGCATTCTGATGAACTGGTCCGTAATAATAGGTTCGGCTCTATATACGATGACATTACGCCACTAGAGATGAGCCAATGCAAGGCTTCTCTTGCATAATAATAATTGACTCCTTTCTCTCAACTTGGACCATGGTGTGGTAGTACAGAGAACAAAGAGTTCACTTATTAAAGTGCTCAGCAGATACATAGTTAGGTGGATGTACATAGGAGAAATAATGTGTAGTCAAGATTGCGAGAAGGGATTTATAATGTATATGTATAGGTACTTGGTATTCAAGAAGAAAATTTATGGTTTCGATCACTTTTGAAGCAACCTTGCATGACCATGATTTAAAATATGATGTGCTGATATTATGATGATGATTATGATGTGTGGGCTCATTCGACCACGATTACATTTACGTTATCTGATGCCACATGACCGCATGATTGAGCATTGTCAAATAAGAGGAAAAAATTGGTAAAAGTTGGTTTATAATTGGAAATGTAAGAATGTCTATATGGTTTTGCAAAAAAAAATCCATCGAGAGAGAGATAGAATTCATTATTCATTCAATTAAGTTGGGTCAAACAAGCCCACCCACACCCCGGGCTGTATGGCTTCCATCATCAAAAGTCATCCTTGTCTTGATCAGAACGATGATTTTCATCATGAATCACTTTATCTTCGAGAGACTGCGACGCAGTTTTAACTCCATTTATAGGAGTCTCGTGATGAGGATTTATGGGCGCCTTGCTTCTCTCTGTTCGAGAATGAAATGGGGAAAGGGACACTAGCTGCTTTCCCCACAAAAAAAAACTAATGAGTGAATGGAGTGAGCCTCTTGGATATTATTATTTTTTAGCAGATTGAGCGATGGGTGCCATGTGCAATTGTGTTTTTCGCTGGATGCACACGAATTCATTGAAAGAGCCAAGGACAAAGTTGAAACAGGGTTAAAAACTTAACGAAAGTACATTTACGATCCATTTGATAATTGGGTCTCAATTTTAGATTGTGTTTTGAGCCAACTGAACTATAGAATCGTCGTAGTCATCGTCGTCGTCATCGTCTTCGTCAGCGTTCTCAATGGGGAAGCGGATCTCTGTCCCGTGATCGTTTTCAGCAACCCAGTCAACGACGTCGGGGAAGAGACGAGGCATCATTCCGTGCGACACCATTGCAGCGGTGGCTAAAGAATAAGAGTAACACTTTATGAAAAGTCGCAAATTTCTTTCTTGAAAATATATATATGAGTATAACTCACGCGGACAAATGTCTTTGTACATGTTCCTTATCATTTGGGTGTCACCCTCCGTCAGTCTCTCACGTTGCCCCATTTCTCCCTCCAACGGTTTCGGGACTCCGACAGGTAACGGGTTCTTACGCACAATTGTCGCCTCGCCGGTTATCGAGCCTGCTTTCTCCGAGTAGTGCATGATGCTTCCGTAATTATAGGGAACGCCAAAATAGTCCACTTGCTTGTCCGAGTCCACGTTCTTGTAGAAGTTTCGAAGCACGTCGTCATCTACACATTTATATGTGGGAGCAGAATGTTAATTGAAGAAGTCTACACAAACCATTCTAATCTACAACGGTTTTAAGAGTGAAGATGCCTTACTTTCGCTCAAGTTGTCGTAGAGGATGTCAATGTAGTTATCCCGGTCATCGCGCGCATGCTCGTGAAAGAAGCCAAGGGCGTGAATCAGTTCATGGAGCACGTGTCCAGGGAAGTTTGGAACGGCACAACTCCTCGAGTCTGGGTCCAAGGCTACTTGCTGTCAAGTTTGGAATACAGTTTCATTTTTATGCATTTTATCACGCGTCATTGTATTCTTGTCTCTTCACACTTCACCACACATATTATCACGTACCTGTGCTCCTCGACGGACGTTGCCAACAAAACTTTGACATTTGCCCTCCACATTACGGATGTAGAGGTAGTTGTCGTCAGCCTCCGTTCGGAAGACGAAGCGAACGCAGGTATACTGCTCGAGGTACTTCATGGTGAAGAATATTTGACGCATTTCATCGTCCGCTGAAACATTAATAATTTTAATGCTCCTGTTTTATAATGCGTAGATGAGTAATACGGCTTTAGCAACGTCGAAGTGGTAACTTATATTAAATCATTACAGTAGCCTGGAGCAAATGTGTACGGAATGCGTCCCTGGGGCCACCTGTAACTGTCCCTGTACTGCCCTGCACGGTTATTCTTCTCTTTCGTTCTGTTCAGGAACAACATGTCGTCGATGTGGTAGAACTTTTCGGGGTTCGATGTTCCTTTTTGAAAGAAATTGAAAAAATTGTATGCCAGCTTTATGCGACTAATTTATAACGAGCTTCCTTCATGGATTTGTGACTTACCATCATTGTATTTACGCGCAGCATTAGTTAAGTCTATATTTTTCTTTAAGCCCTTCCTCCTCACCACTGGCTTTCCACTAGAGACTAAAACAAGAGCTAACAATACTAAAATTATCACTGAACACCAACAATGGCTGAAAAGCTCCCGGAGGAGACGAATGGAGGATCCCTTTCTCTTTGGCATGCTGCCTTTGAAAAACGTGAGCATTATATGAGCAGTGTAAAGAGTGATAAAAGCACAAGGCTTCCGAACACACACAACGCTTCCAAACAACTATTCTTCGTGGTGGGCTTGTCATTGCTGATATAATATGGTTGTGAAAACGACAGAAAGGGTTACACAAGACCTAGAATCCTCCAGATAAAATTGAACTAGTTTCTACTCGCGATGACACACTGACACAGGACTAAATTGATGCAATACATTGGATCATGTTCCGTAGAAATTAGATGACGGCAGTGATTGGTGACTTTGTGGCAAATCCGAAAACGTAACTCCAACATTGATCGTGTACATCTCTCATAATATTGGCTATACGATTTAATTAGGTGCAATAATAGAGATTGCGATGGCATTTGCATACAATGGAAAAACAAGCATTGCGCTTATAGGGAGGATGTGCTTCTGGTTGGCAAACTCCATTACAACATCGAAGAGAGATAAACGGAAAATTTGACGCTTTTAGTGCGTATTTTTCTAGTCCCAACCAGTATACTACAAAAACAAGTGTTTTCCTTACATGATATATGACAGTCTTACCAACATATTTGACTCAATAAACTTGCCAGCGATTTACGTGTGTACATATGAATATTTAATTGAAAAATTGATTTCATTGCCAACCCCGTTTTCCATCGGAGACAAATAACATTAAACATTTACAAAATACTTCCCAAGAAATTAGCCTGCGGTTCACGTTTTTCTTTGGATAATATACAACTTGCAAAAGAAACATAATATAGGAATTTAAAAAGTATCTCTATTAGACTTATAGTTAGTATATAAATCTCTACTTGAGTAGACTCCACTTCAATTGCTCCTTAGCCGTTTGAAGAACCTGAAACAAACAAATAGTGTTATTGATCACTACCAAATTGAAACTTTGAAACATTTCAAATGAGTGTTAGCCTACCTGAGCGACGGTTTGCTCTCCTATTGGAATGTCATCTGCTCGCAGAGCTACCCGTTGGCAGATTGCGTTTGGATCAGCTTCCAAAATAATTCTAGCAATTCAAATATAGGAAAGTTAATCATGGTATAACGAAGCAGTGCTTCATTCAATTTGTTTTCAGCATATTTCAGCATATGATCAATTGTAGATTTTAATCTTACCCTCCATCACAAATTTCGTCTAAGGCGAGCATAACAACATCCAGGTTCTCCATCAGCACCCTCTTCTCCACATTCTTGCGCAAAATTTGGCTAATCGAATCATACATGCAGTGCAGAACCGTCATCAGGATCAGCTAAAAAATATACAATCAAGTTTTAGTTTCTAAACGCTAAAAATTAAATACAGCTAACAGTTCTACAAATAGTTTACAAAAGTTACCTCATTGTCATTGCAAGATCCCATCACGTAAAAGAAGAGGTCTACATTGCTCTTGTAGACGCAGGTGAGCCCGTCCAACATGATAACCTCGGAGTTGGCTCGGTGCGTCTTTGCGAAGAGGTTCTTCTCGAAGGCCTTCTGTTCTTTCACAGTGGGGAAAGTGTGGTTATCAAAGTACTTGGCGAGGATCCGGTTCCCATCATTGTCCATGATCACCATCCCCTTCACAATGTACAATGTGGGTTCCTAGGAAAATCAAAAATACACATATTACTCATTCATTCGCTTTACGTATCTTATAATAACACTCATTTAGATTACTCCTTATAATAAAGACCTTATTATTTCAAAAATCTTACCAATAAAGAGCTGTCCATATTTAGTCAACTTCTTGATGGTCCTTGCGCCTTGCTAATTAAGAGAACACCACCCACCGCCGCAGCTGATTAAAATCGGTTTCCCAAAGTAAACGAGGAACACTTAGCACAAAAATTCCACAATTCCGTGACAATTCTCAGCGCTACTACACTAGACACACGGACGGTTCTCAAACAAGACCTCCCACAATTGACCGAGAACAACTTTAAATATTGTGATTAAAAAATTAACTGAATCACAAAATGTTCTGAGATTGTGTATTGTAGTATTGTAAATGTGACAGGTGGACCGACACCGCAGATGTAGAGAAATACAAACACAGCAGCTTTTTACCTTCACACAGGACGTAGATGACGTGTAGAATTAGATGGCCAAAAGCATTGGATGTTTAGGCTTCACAGTTCACTCACATTTTGAGCTCGCAACAGTCGCAACGTGTGATGGGGCAGAATGCACTATGAAATGCTACGGAAAAAGATGGAATTTTCATAAGACTTTGCATAGATATTCAAATTTGAATGTATGAAGCATCGGTGTAACAAACGCATTATAATTGATTATATTACTTTATGGAACGGTCAAACACCAATAATGTTGACTCAATCAAATCATGGCATCATGGATTAGTAGTGGAAGTCGGGATTGGCAGAATCGGGGTTTAATTTGTAGTAAAACGTAGTCGACACGGGTTGAGGAGGAATTTGTTGGCCAGTATAGTATAATATGACACACCTTTTCATCCAACTTTTGAATACGGCTTTGTGGAAAAACGAGGAATCAATAGATCACATTAAATAAACACGCACCACAAAACTCTCTCCTTTGAACAACCCATCCAATTACGAACCATGTGCAATATTTCTGGACGAATTTCATACATGGCCACTTTACAATGTGGATATTGGCATGTCCATGAAATTCTTTACACTCCGGTACTTCAGCCTCGAGAACGCAATAATATATCAAAATATGAATTTCAAGAGCGATTTAAGAGGAAGCCTTGAACCAATTCTTTGCGTGACGGTCTCCACACGATCTTTCGAAGGAAACGCCACGCATATCCCATATTTCTTAAGCAGACGTATTTAACTTTCCACACAAGTGAATGCCGAGAAAGCAAATTACATTTAAAACATGTATTTCAATTCTGCATTTAAAATTTGACATAGTTAATTGTTAAATTCAATAATTCTCGTTGCGAATTCCTTGCAAAAAAAAATCGCTCGCAGCAATGCGAATTAAGGTTTCACAAGCTATTGTTTTAGTTGTGATTCTGATTTTGGAGGAAGCACAAGGCAAGAAATGTCCAGGAAGGTGCCTTTCGAGCGTGGCCCAGTGCAAAACGCGAGGCGGCAAGGTGGCTGGTTATTGCACAAATGGATTACCCTGTTGTGATTGTAATTTTTAACTAATATAATTCTTTCATCATTATGTGTCTGTGGACTTCTACGGAATTTGCATATGAGGAGTTGAGGACAATTTTGTGTTCCCAGATAGTTATCAGAAGACCGGCAGTTGTGGAGCAAAAATTGTGGATTTGACAACTGCAATCTTTAAATCTCCCGATTATCCCGACTTTGGCCAAGGGGATTTGACATGCCAATTTGAGTTTGCATTCAGACCGAAAGCTACTGGTATTGTGTACGTTGACTCACCTTTCACAAGATATTCTTTGAAATGCATTCGCATGCACGTTAAAAAACGTTTTGAATAGAATTGAATTCACAGACGTTCAATTGGACGGGAAAGGCTTCATAAAGAACTCGGCTTGTGAGGCGGACCAGATATTCTTGCGAGGTTTCCGCAACTGGATGCCACCAGCCCTTTGTGGAAATCTCACAAACTACGCCGGTATAAAATTTTTTGGAGGGCATGTGGCACATAATGTGAATAGATTCTATTGATGTGTTTTATGGAAGGCCTCGATACGTGACAATTTGATTTGATTAAAGCCGTAATTGATCTCGGATCACCTCAAACCAAAGGAATGACATCGTTAACGGTTCTGACCATTGTGTCCAGTCAAAAGTACAAATGGAATATGAAGATTTCCCAACTCTTCAAAGGATTCAGTATGCTGTACAACACTGCTTAAAATAGCGTTTTCTTATGCTTAGATCAATTGTTTAGCAGCATAAAACACATTGAATGCTATTTGTTTTAGCCCCAATATCTACCAATGACGTTGATCACGAAAAAGAGGGCTCCGATGATAAAAACGGGGCTGACCAAGACATCGAGAAGATCGAAGAAGAATCTCCCGAAGAGCAACTGGTCAGAGTTGCTGAGCTGCTGAAAATCGACCCTTCGTCTCTAGAAACCACCTCAGCTTCTGAAGACGACGGGTTTGAAGGAATGGATCCTCCACCGACAGACTTTTTAGAGGAGCCTTTCATTGTTAACGGGGAGGAAACGAACATTTCCGAAGTCCCATGGCAAGCGAGTATTCGAAGCATCTTGAAGCCTAGCATCATTCCGCTCATGGCAAAACTAAAACTCAAGAATTGCACGCTTGAAGAAGGCCTCCATTTTTGCGGCGGCTCTGTGATTTCGAATCAGCACGTGTTGTCTGCAGCGCATTGCTTTTTAACGGGGTAATCACAAAATATTTAAATTAATGAAAAGTGTCAATGAATGAGCATATCTATATATCACTTATACTTTATTGCATAGAACAAAGTCACAAACTTGGAAATCCCTCCCTACAGTGAAAGTGGTCCTCGGCGACAGCAATGTTTGTGACAACGTAGAAAAGCATGTCCAAGAGTTCCAAATAGACAAGGTGTACTTTCACTACGCCTACGACCAAATGACGCTGCTCAACGATGTTGTCGTTGTGAAGCTCAAACGGAAGATCAAGTTCAGTCCGAGAGTCGCCTCCATTTCGATGGCGGAGCCGGAGGACGTATTTCAGGACCATGACTGCAAGGTGAGTGGTTGGGGCAGCACGAACCTCACATCAGTTGAGAATGATGCCGTCCGTCCTGAGCAACTCCAAGTGGCCACCATGTACATTGGGAATGCGAGCGAATGCAAAGAGGAGCAGCGGCACATGTTCCCCTCCGTGACTCCCAAGCACATTGTGTCCCACCCGAAGTACTCGCATATCTTCAATTCTCTTTTGTGCACTTATGTCGACAATGCGACGATTCCGAAGCTGGTTGGACCGGTAATGGCAAAATAATTGCAAATTTCTACTGAGGTGTAATCTTTAATTTAACAAACGTTTTCTCCGATCCAAGGGCGACAGTGGGGGACCTTTGGTGGTGTCACTGAACGAAAATAGCACCGGTGACTACGTGCTCGCCGGCGTGTGCAGCTATATGCTTAAAATGCAGAAGCCTAAAGGCAACCCGCACGATGTGTCCCTTTTTGTGGACTTTTACCAAAGTGTGGCTTACTACCGGAAGTGGATTGAGCTGGCAATGCAATAGCATTTTTTTTCTTGTAATTTTACAATGATATTGTGGAACAAGAAGTAATAAAACATTCAACTAAAATCCGGCTTTTCATTTCGGAGATATATTTTATATACAATTAATTGTGACGAAAACGTTACATAAAATGATTAATTTCTTAACTACGATGTAGAATATTAATAGTATTCATGTGAAGAGCCACATTACAGTATTGTTGGCTATTTTACATGATTTGGTAACAAAATGACAACAAACAACAACAAAAACGTTGACTGAAAAGAATTGCACACGTAGCCTACACTATAATTACGTAATAGTGAGTATGCCGTTAGGTTTTGAGACACAAAATGGCACAGAAGATTATAATACCGTTATAATCGACAAATAACATTTCTGGAGAGCCACTCCGTTAGTAAGAAAAAAAAATAGTCATAAGAAAAATTAGCATCTACACATTTCAGACTATTTTGTAAAAAAAAATCTTGAGGACAATATGTAACAAATTGTGACATATACTTTGGATAAGCTCCTTCGTCTGCCCCTCGTTTTTACCACTATGACCTCCGCTAATCATTATTATCATCATCACTAGATACGTTAAAACTCTGCCATGAATGACGCAAGCAAGATATCCGCTTGGTTTGAGATTCACAAAATTGCATTTTAAAAAGTTGCTCATATCACTCCCGTATTTCTATCTACACCAAAGAAAATGAAAATGATTGCCTTAAAAAGGTGATTAGTATACATTTAGTTAATGTCAGTCATTTTTTGCGTTTAACATTTTTAAAATCTGTTAACAATCCTTTCTAATCCTCCGGTTCTTCTGCTTGCGACGGAGTTTGCTTGCACGGCCGAATGAATTCTTGACCCCGCTCGTGTATCCATTTGTTGGCCACTGAAGCAATATAACATAAAAAATGTGTATTTTTATTAGTTTTTATCATATTAAATAAGCGATCGTTTTAGTTATGTACGTACCCCATTTCGTTCCGAGGAGAACTGGACAAGCCGCATGCCTCGTCGACGTGTCGCCGATGCCATCCTCGATGTAAATGTCAGGCTTGATATGGACTAGTTCCTCCTTGACAGGGCCGAGGAGGAGGAAAGGGTTGCCCCCGTGTCGGTAACGGCACCCTGTTTCTGGTTGAGAACGCTGCGCTTCTCCTCTGCACAAGGCTTCGTATTTGGCTTTCTCCCACCCAACGTGTGTCGCCCGTTTCTCCCTCACCGTAAATGTCTAAATTATAAGACAAAAATCACCATGATTCATGGTGACACTAATCTGGACAATTATTGTAATAAATAATTTAGTGTACCTGATCTGACACCTCTCCGTCTTCCCCGCGTTTATTCGCGATCATTTTCTTGTAGTGCCCGACGTTGCCGGAGGCCCTCGGGTGATCTGGCTGCATTTCGAGAAGCTGCTCCGTGATCTTGAGGGCTGCGCCTACCTCGCCCTTTTGGTAATTGGAGAAAGCGAGATACTCCAAAATGTCGATTTGACTCACGGCGCGATACGTGTTGGCCACTGAGCCATTTTGATTCTCCTGCTGGAAACGAATCAGGGCTTCATTCATCCAAGCGATAGTATGGTCATGCTCGCCCACGTTGTAATTTTGCCGACCAAGCTCAAAGAGGTCTTCAGCTGCAAAATAAATGTAAAATTTACAATTTCCACTTCAAATTATTTTTCAAGCTGCATAATTTTTAATACCTGAGAGTGACATGGAACAACAGTGATTCTGAAGGTAGCCTTGCGCCATGTCTTTTGCTTCGAGGAGATACGTCTCTTGAAGTCTCGTAAGTGCGGTGGCAGCCCCTCCGAGATCCTCGAGAGATGGGAACTTTTGACTACTCTTTAGGTCAGTAATGCTTCCAGCGAGATCTCGAGCATTGTCTCTCCGATCGGCAATCGTGAGCAAATCGTCCAAGTCAAGGGTGAGTCCCTTGACGAGGAGGAACGCGCTGATTGGATTATGGAGCACGTCCGCGTGATCACGTTGACCTCGCTCTGTGAACGGGACGAGTCTCCTCCGAATTTCCTTGAGGCGAAGCTCCTCTCTCGCGAGGTAGCTTTCAAAGGCCTCCACCAGAGAGGCTTGCGTATCGAACAAAGGCTCGAGCTCTACTTGAGCAGTGAACATTTCGCAGTGATGGCTGCCAACCATTAGGAGGAGGCAGCCAGTAGTAGCGAGCAATATGACGCGCAACATGGTCGAAATTTTTTAGTTTTTGAACAATGATTCTCTTTGCTACAAACCAGGAGAGGGTGCAGGCTCCTCAAAACTGTGGAGAGAGGAAAGTGACATTTGTTGTCAAAAAGGTTCTCAGGTACTTTTTGGAGTCAATGCACTTAAGTCTGTGCTAAAAATAGAATCACGCTGCACCTGTGTCGTCGCTTTTGAGACAGAAAAGACTTACCATTTTACTTAATGTGAACCCCTGTGTGAATACTGCCGTCTTTGTGACTTCAAATTTGGAATTCTGAAAATATTCCAACGATTCACATAATATGCGTTAGTATGAATGTTATTGAGCATTTTTGGAATTAACTGTTGTCATCCGGAATAAAAACGAGTTTGTCACTTTTTCTTGAATGGTTAGCTTCGCAGGGGTCAAGGTGCAATGACACTCTAAGCTTACCGGACGCAAGTCTGAAGTTGTGTTCCACTTGGTGCGTCGTCCACTGACTAACAGGTTGTGTAGTCACATAGTCGTCACATAGTTCACAAAGTCGTGAATAGGAAAAAAGGGTTGACACTTTCAGAGAGAGGAAGAAAGGATTAAGAGTTTAAGTAGATATACAGCATTAAAGAATCTCACTCTCTGGAGTCTCACTTGAGAGTGCACTCACTCAGAATAATTTCCATCTTCTTCCCACATTTTGCATTGGGCTCAAAACAAACAGACATAAAAAACAGAGTTGACTCTCACTCTCTCTACATGTTCTTTAGTGCATCCCATTGAAAAAAATCTTTTTTTCTTGTTTCATTGAGATCTTTTGGGTATCAAGCAGACATTGGTGAGATGATCTCGACGCAGTATAGTAATGATGGAAATACGTGGAACAAGAACGGGAAGCGTATTATTATGATACGAGATATTTTCACTTGTATGCATTGCATGACTATTTTTCACCAAGATTGTATATGGTTGAGTATAAGGATACATGAGCTATTATTGTCAACTTCTTGGTAGTCCACCAACCATGAAAGTGGAGGATTGTGTGGGACAGCACATGAAAAGGGTAGGATTTCGTATAGGATCATGTAAAGCTAAAGGCTTAAGCACAATTCATTTCGTATAATATGTATGTTTTTGATGTACCTTGTGAATGAATGAATATGGGTATGCTGTATGAATTCTGCAAAGTAGTGTGCTTCCGCATAATTCCAATCCAAAAAGTAGTTCCATCAAGATTCCTTATCTTTTCCCCAGTTTTAGAAGTACATTTTCACACATACGTTATTTTATGTATGCGAAGCTTAAAAGCGCCTGAGATACTGAGAAGAGAATGTGACATGAAAGCCTGATGCACTCCTTTTTCCACGCTGTACATGTCACAATGATGAGATAACCGTTGTGTGTGAGCAGCTATCATAAACATTTTTTTACAATTTGCAAAGATTCAATTTCTATTTACGTTGATATCATTTATATAATGGCAATATCCGCTTTTAGTGTTAGCTTTCGACAGCAATAAAAATGGAAATTGCATGAGTTTGGGTTATGTAATGAGTAGAACACATGCAAACGTTTTCAAAAACGGTTAAATAGGTTCGAGAATGAAAGTACTTTGACATGGTATTGTGTGTTTTATTAGGTTATCAGAGAAACTGCTTGTATTCGCGTACCTAAATTCCTCACACGATGCAAATGTTGGATTGAGATATTATGCAAAGGTGCAAATGTAGAAATCATGTAAGATGCATTAGGGCAGACGTGATAAACCACACGATTCTCAAGCAAAGACAAGATTCTTTTATGTTTGAATAAGCTCAAGAGTTTTTAATGTTAGAAAGCTATAAATATATACTGGATATACATAAGTTAGAAGGCGTAAGTTCGGCTTTTTTTTTGGCTAACGTTTTTTTTTGGTTGGATGCGGTAACATGGGTGTTGTACATGAGGTTATCTCCTTCCCCAGCCTGGTTTTGGATAAGGATGAATCTCGCATTTGTAAGTGTACAGGTACTGCTTCCACAACCCTCGCTTTCCGAACCACCAGTCGAGACTGTAAAAGAACTTCTCGATTGTCGAAGGGAAGAGGGCTAGAAGGCCTAGAAATAGGCCGGCGGCACCTATGAACTCTCCGGTGACACTGATAATCTCTCGCTGACTGTCTGTAGGCTCGCCAATGCTTATCGATCGCTTGTGAGGCTTGTGTTCCGTAATGACAGCGTTGAGGTCTCCGCGAAGCGGCCAGTAAGAGTGAGGGAAGTCTGTGCCATCTCCGCCTCCGCCGGAAGTGAGATAGTCGTTGTTGTATGTGATTTTCACCCCCTCGTTAAAGAAAGGGATGACGTCTGCGTAGAAGCCAAGGATGGAGGCTACCACTCCGAGGAGGAAGGCAATGATTTCGATATCGTACACAAAGTTCTCGAGTCCGTCGCAGTCCTTTCGGCGTCGCAAATGGTGGTTTTGTACGAGCTCCTTGAAGTCGTTTCCATCGTTGGAGTCGTAATAATAGGAGAGCTGCACAGTTTTGGGGTCCTTGGGAAAGTGAAGCGGGGCCTTCGGCTTTTCGTCTTGGGGTCCACGAATGGTTGTGGGGGAAGTTTCTTTGCTGCTCCGAGGACTTCGTTCGCCAGAGTACTGCTGGCCGCTTCCAGTTGGGATGTAGTAGTCGTCGTCTTCGATAAGTGAACGATTCACATCTTTTGAAGGTTTTTCATCTTCATCACGCCCCTTGGATAGTTTCGAACTTTCGGATGAGATGGAAGTAGCTTCTTTGCTATTGATGCGTTCGCGGTCTTCATCGCGGTGTCGAGGGTGGTCGTCAGGCTTATCCTCGTGGCGATGGTGGTGATGATGATTATGATGGGGTTCTTTTGGCACTAACTTGGATGGCTTAATGAGGATTGGCTTGGAGGGAGGCGGAGGTCCAGGCTTCCTG
>JAHZMW010002166.1:0-107510 GCA_027743745.1 Alloscopus bannaensis | reverse complement strand
ACTAATCTTCTGCTCGTTGATGACCACCACACGACTTGCTCGCAAATTTGCGCACTCAGTCGTCGACTTGTTTCACCTTCAAACAATTCTCTTTTCCTTCCTATCTCTCTCTCTCTCTTTCTCCTGCTATTTCTGGAAAAGAGAAAGTCGAGAACGTCATAGAGGCGATAGTAACTACAGTGAAAGTTGACGATGATCACATACTTTCGCTGGAGTGATCTTGTTCTATCTACAAAAGATTTTCTGCTTGGCCTCTGATCAAACTGGTTGTCGTGGATTAGCTTGGTTTCCCGTTTTCCAAATTGCTTGCTTTGCTGCGTACTTCCCAACTTGTTGGACTTCATTAATCCTTCACCGTTCAGAGACAGCGAATGGTATCTTACCTACCATTCACGTTGACTGTAAGAAATAAAAAGGGAATTTCGTGCTGGTTTTTGTGTTTGCCTTCGTCTGTTCGTACATGAATATTGACGTGAAGCTGGAAAACGAAGGAATGGCCATTGTGTCCGAGGTGCTCGTCCTCATCGACGTGAGCTCCTTTCATTGCGACGACTTCGTCGACGAGTTGATCGACCAAGTGAAGGAGGCCGTGTCCTTCCAAATTTCCAAAGGGGCGATCACGAACAAGAAGCTCGTCAACCTGGGACTCGAGCCCAACCTCAAGCGGGTGCGATGGGCGTACACCTTCTTCGACTCAACGGCGGAGAGCCAGAAACCCGTCGGAAGGGCGATGGACACACTGAGCTACAAAGGGTGGGAAAAGTTCGATACAGACTTAACCAAAGCCGTGAAGTCCTCCTCCGCCAAACTTCGGGTGAAGCAGAGTCCCCTTCACATTAGGGTGCAAACCACGGTGAGTGTCTTGCAGAGACTCCGTCTTCACGTGGAGGAGACGACATCATCGTCAAAACTGCCCGATGACCCCGACTGTGACGACTCTTGGAGGAAAGGACGACACCTCTGCAGTTCCTCTGAAAAGTTTGTCTTCGTCTTCACCTCCGTTCCGAAGGGCTTCACCAGCCTTGTTCATCTCGCCGCTGGGATCACCCAGTGCAAGAAGAGCCTCTCTGAGTCCGCCCACTGCTCTTCGGAAGACATCCAAGTGTGTCTCGTTGACGTGATGTATGACGCCCGGTTCTCTCAGGAAAGTAGCAGCTTCGACGAGCCAGTCAACTTTTGGGAAGACCACTTTCCCGAAGAAACTAAGTACAAGGGCTACTTCAACGTGTACCCGAATCTCAGGGTGAGCTGCATCCAGAAGATCATGACAATCCACAAGTTGGGCGAAATGAGGTTCCCATGGCTTCGCCTTGCTTTTGGCCATGGGATTGGGATGAAGAGGTTGAAGCAGTGGGAGTGGAATCGAGCACCTGCCTTGTCAACAGATGAGCCCCGGTGTTTACGAAGGCGGAGGTGGTCTGACATGTACTGCTCCTGCATTCTGTAATTTTTAAGAAAACATTTCCTATAAGAAAGCAAGCCTTTGTACGCAAATCATCATCGATCTTTGACTTCAAAAATGTATACGAGAGAATTGAAAGCATCCGCACCAAACCCAAAGCTTCGCACTAGTACTTATTTGTATGAAATTGTACAACGTTTGAGGAAGCTGTACACAAATCTTTTTGACTCTTCACAACCAATACCGTGTGTCGAACCGCTGGCCATGTTTTAAAATCATCATGTCCCTTTCAGCCGTAATTTTTCCACTTTACTTTAAGTTATGTCGTTAAACATATTATGTATGTGCAAATATGTACCAATTACTATTGTACCTTGTCATTTTTGCTATAAACTCTCAAATCTTAACAATAAATAAATTATTTACAACTTCCACAATTCAATTAATGCACTTCATATAACTTTCTGCGTCATCGTCAGCGGACATAAACTTTAAAAAAAAGCTTCTCTAGTAGTAATTGACAGGAAACGTGAGGAAAAGTAGAGTATCAATGCCTTGGTTTGAAGTGCGTCATCTATGCATAGCTCGGTGGAACGGTGATGGTGGTGAGGGGTGACCAACAGAGAGGCTTTGTCCATCTGCTAGGTATGGCCAACTTATTGACGACATTTGGTCACATCATACCCCGTGCAATTCCGTCCTCGCATCAGCCAACATGGGCACACAACAGTCAACAGGCATATTGTTGTTTGTTCCACTCACACTTACGCGCAGAGTTAAAGGTAACGATACGACAAATCGAGTCGATTCTTGCAGAATGCAGAAGGAAGCATGTGGTCTGTGAATCACTGACAATTGACCAGGAAAAGATACTCAAACCAAAGGCAACGTGGAAAGTTGGTCGCAGTAATTGAAACCTATTTAGATTTTTCTAGTGTTTTTAGGCAGACAAAAAGTGGTACAACTACCTTTCGGCAAAATTGGAAAGGTATAGTAAACACAATATTAGAATGGTAATTTTTGTGAAATGTTTTATCGTCATTGACATGAATGTAGAAGGGATTTTTGGAATTGGAGTATGGAGTACGACAACAGATTCTGCTTCGGCTTTGTCCGTCCAAGTAACTTGTATATTTTGAGCTACTGGAGTTTATTGATTATAAGTAAAAACTTCTCCCAGACTCTCCCAAACATCTTTACCTCACCTATGTCTAATTTAATGCGATTCCTCGTTTTCTAGTGAATCTAAAGGATCCTTGAGTTAAAAAACCAGTGGAATCATTTGAGCTCATGCTATAAAATGTCTACTTTTAAAAGGTACTGCAAATCTCGTTTTAAATGTTGGTGTGTATGCGAAGGCAAAATTGGTTGGTTTGCACTCGGGAAGCCAGTTAGGACGTGCTTGCTTGAATTTTTTTATGATTTATGACGCTGTGCCATGAGGTAGGCTCGATGTTCAAGTCATATTCTTGGTATTTTCAGTGGGAAAGAGTTGGATGGCCCTCAAAGTGGTGACCACGTGGAAGAAGGCAAGAAGATGAGCTCCGAAGAATGCGAAAGAACCAAGCGACTCCAAGACGTGCTAAGAAAGTGGAAAGTGGAAATGGAAAAGGAACAAGTTGAACAAAAAGTAAAGTACTCATTAACCGCACGTGGTGTACGTTTTACTCCAGTATTAATTACACCGTGTTGTGTCTCTATTAGGTGGAGTATTTTTCTCATCAGTGGATTATTAATGACTTTAACGCCATGATTGCAACCACTGGAGACGTGTTGAGTCCTGCGTTTGAAGACGGGCGAAGTGGCCACCTGTGGAGACTGGTATATACAATCACAGAGGACGGATTCTTAAGCTTATTCATTGCGTTAGTGAAAAAGAAAAGCGTGATCGGAGAAGGAAGGGACAACGATCTCCAAATTAAATTAAAACTCCATCTCTCCGATGAAGTCAAACATATCCATAGCTATGGTTAGACAGCACACCCTTTCTGTTCCTTGTCACGGTTTTGAAGATAGTCTAGCTTTAACCCGTTACTTTTTATGATTTAGGTGACCAATTCACCGACAGGCCAAGAGTTATTAAGGAAGGACGTATGGTTGGTAATCGAGAATTTTTCCCAATCGCAGAGCTGAAACACATTACACTTGCAAAAGGGAATTGTGTGAAGCTTCACTGTGAAGTATGGGTAATGGGTCCGAAAATTACCACGGTTTATTTGGATTAATATTATTATTCCAGTACGGATTTCCATAATCCGTAAGTTGGAGTTTCTGGGTTAGAAAATAGGATTTCTATGAAACATTAATCTGTCTTTGAACATAATCACTGAGTCGTGTTTGCACAATGGAGCATATATTGATAGTATTTGTTGTAGAAAATACCATTAGATGAGATGAGAGAACAAGTGGTCTGATGTGATAAACTGAAACTAATATTGGTAAAAAGAAGGTCAAAAAGAAAATCATTTCATTCAACAATCGGTTGCTTTATTTTAACGATTATAGCTATTAAACTCTTGTACAAGTAGTGTATATCTTTTTATATCTTTAAACCGGCATATCACAACGATGTCGCTCTTACTGATTTCACAATAATATTTTATAGTGTTGTCTCTTTTAAGTGTAAATAAAAAGCGGCCTGTTTTCTTTATTATAGAGTTTGCGACATTCAACATTGTCTGTACGTACGTAAATATGTGGCCGTCTGCAGAGAAAGTGTGATCCTCTCTGACCACTGACGATCATTCTTTTCCGTTTTATTTTTATACCTCAGTTTTCATGTTTATTAGCTCTTAAGAAATTAAATGGTAATGGTCTTGTCTGTGGTTTACGTTTAATTCCCGAGAAACGACGACGTTACTCACGAAGTTAAGTTGGTACTTTTATCTCTGTTGCAACAAAGAAAAGTCCGGTTTGTTACATTGCGTACAACAGAACTGTGTGCGGTCTTGTTTCTTTTTACACATACAACCAGACAGAAAATCTCTCTCCAAAGTAGTCGTATATTGTGGCGGAACACGAAGAGAGAAGTGAAAAGTGTGGAAACTATAGTAATGCTTTTTGCTTCTTTTAGATGTGCTGAATTCTTCAAATTTCAACAAAAGGCAAGAGAAATTACTTGTTTTGATGCGGGCAGAACTCTGAGTTTCATGGAAATGAGACAATGTCATTGTGCAGTAACACATTGAAGAAAACTGGTGAATGTTTTACTTTTCCGCAGAAACAAGCTCCCATTTTCCATGTTGCACGCCCTTGAAGGCCTCGTTTGGGTCTCTGCACTCCGACAGTGGGAACAGTGAACTAAGAAGGACTCCTGCTCCGATGAAGCCAATTCTTCGTGAGTCGAGCAAACAGGTTGTACTCCAGTGCGAGAGAAAGTATTCACCAACAAAAGCTAGACAGTCCGATAAAAAGTGGGGCAAAGATAGCATCTCGGAGAGACAGGCGACGAGGTGGAAAAAAGTAAAAAAAGGAAGACGCCTTAATCAGGCCAAGAAAGCTTGAGCTGAGGAAAGAGTCTTCCTCTTTTCACTTTTTTCTCTTCGTCAACTTTCCTCCAATTGCTCTCCTTCACCCCTCCATTTGTCGCGTTGCCAGGTTCTTTCTGAACACTTTCACCAACCCCGAGCAAAACCCTGCTCGCCCAGCTTACGGAGAATTGGCTTCACTCGAGCGTGAGCCTTCACGGCCCACTGTTCCTGTCTGAGTTCAGGTCTTTGTTCCCAAACACATAGGCCCGTACAGAGAAAATATAGCAACTGGATACCATGAAAAGTTGGCGAAAACGGAAATTTTTTTAGGTGAAAGTGGAGCCTCGCTCTATCTCTCTTAAATTAAGAGTCTTAATGCATTTATCTGCCATGCGCTTGCCCCCACAAAATGCAAAGTCTGCCCGCAATCCATTACATCTGAGTTCGAAGATGACGCGAATTACAATGCGATATAGTCAAATTAATAATTGTTTTTAAAAAAATACTTGTCAAAGCAATTCGCGATTCGACTTTACTCGTATACGTTCACTTTTCACCTCTCTGCGTCGTGTTCCACATGTCTATTCTAGTGTAATCATAATCGAGCCAGTCTCCAGTTTTACGAGACAGACAAAATAATTCTACTTCATCGATTAAATATATAAAATCACTATAAATTCCTTTGGACAGGCAATAATAAAATTAAGAAAAACAAAGATCACTTCAAGTAACTCCCTTCACGCTTCATACATTTTTTTACCATAGACTAATAATATTACAATGATAATTCGTCTGAAGAAAAATGCGTAGCTTTCTTTTTTCTTGTCCGGAAACAGTCCTTTTCAATTCTTTTCTTTGCCTCACATTACAAACTCATTTCTTCGCAACGCTCTCCCTCTCGCATATTGTTTGTATGAATAAAAACAATGAAAACAAATTATAGTTTATACAGATATATTTGTGTATGTATCGTATATATCATTGTTATGATAGTATTTATTTGTAATCAACACTCGTCTCCTTAAAAAAGTCTAAAAAAATTGCGCAGCTCAATCCGTAACTTTTCGCCTTTCTTCCAAACCCACGGAAAACTCCGCAACAAGTCTCATGTACAAAATCATATTTTTATCGTCTCTCTATAAAAAGAACGAATGCTGAGAGAAGAATAACGAAGAGAATCTTTCCGTTTGAATTCTCATGTCGTACATTGCGTATCTTCGTAATATATATATATATTTAAATACAAATGCATAAAATTCCTTATAAAACAAAACACTTCATTCGGTAAATGACCGTCTTTAACATTTTTTACAAAAAATGACATGAGAAACAATAAAAACTTCGGTTCTCTCTCTTTTTCTCTCTCAAATCAAGTAATTTGATTTTTAGGAACCACTGGAGCTGAGAGCAAAAATACAATAATGTATTCGCTAATCGTTATCACTAATCATAAATCTACGCTCTAGAGCTACACACAAACAATGATGAGAATTATTTGTTTGCTTTAAATTATGTAGACTTGTTCACATTTCAAGATGAAACGATTTTATTCGACAATCAAATACAAAACTTTTCGCTAGCTTTCACTCTACTTAAATCGCTAATAGCTTGTTAACAAAATACGATTTCCTGCTCGAAAATATTCGCTTCTACGGGAAAATGCGTATCTAATTGGTTTTGTGGGAGGGAAAGGTAACATCATTTTGACAAGATATGATATATATATGTATATACTATGGTTATGATTACAAATATATTATGTATATGTACACAAGTTTATGTAAAAACGGTAAAGACGATTTCCTACAGCAGTTCGATTCTCGTACGCATCAGTCCTCAACTGAGAGGATGGACAGTGCGTGAAATCAACCTGACGTGATTGATTATCAATTTCATTTGAACTAGGGATTGTCTCTTAAACTGTATAAAATGAGAAAAATATTATCTATAGCTTGATATCTCTCTTAATTTGACTGAATTCATTGACGGCGACGACGACCGACGAGTACGTATTCTCTTTTTCGGCTTGCAAGTTCAGTTGTTGCCGAGAGAATAGCCAATGTATATTTCTAAGTGCATAGGATTTCCGGGAGGTGCATGGCGGAGGACGAGGACCTCCCACTGTCGAGAAAGACCTTGACTTGGGGAACCTGATGAGAATGGTGGAAGGCGTCTGCGGACTTCAACTTGTTCCCTGAAGACTTTGCCACCGCAACTGGAGAAGGAGGGGCCTTCGATGATCCACTCAGAACGGGAGAAAGTCCATTGGCAGTCTCCTTGCTTTGTCCGTGCCTCTTCTTCCGCTTGCCACCCTTTTGCCCAGGTCCTCCAGGCCCGATGATCTTGCCACTGCCCGAGCTCCCGTTGGCACTCACACAAGGCACATCGTCGAGATGGCTGGAAGGGACGGGGGAGGCGCGATGATGGTGGTGACTCTTGAAAGGACTCAACGAGGACGACGACTTGGTTGGAATGTGAACGGGAATACTATTCTCTTTGTTGTTGCACCCCGACACCGCAATATTTTCACAAGAGTCGGACGTGCTGCTACTGTAACCACTGTCCTGGGGACTGCTGCAGTACTCCACCACTCTCGAGCCCATTGCAGGCATCGTGCTCGCAGGGTGCTCGTACACATCACCAGAATACTCTTGATGCTGCTGTTGCTGATGGTGCTGCTGCTGGTGGTGATGATGGTACATCATCATGTTCGGGGGGTACACGTACATCGGATGGGGATGAGGAGACTTGAAGGCCACGGGAGCCACCGTGGCGAGGTCGTACTTCCCTGAGGACTTGTCGCTCAAAATCCTCGCCTCATTCCGCTTCTGGTCTTCCGGCTGGAGGAGGATCTTCTCCGTTTGGTACACCTCGCAACCAAAGTTGAGCAGGTGCATGAGGACGTTGCAAATATTCTTGGAGTCGTCCAGCCCATCGTGGGCTCGTCCTTCGAATGGGAGGCCGATGAGATCAAGGACGGCTTTCAGACAACCCTGTTGCACAGAACACCCAAAAAAAGAGAATATAAAATACATTCGCAACTCTTCATCCATAATACATCTTGCGATTGCTTCAACGCGCCTAATACATTGTACTTTTCTACTCTACTTTCATGCTCTTATCCTCTCTCGTCATCGCAGAAAAAAACTGATTAATTACTCCACTACATTAGTATACCACGCGAGTATTACGCTTCATCATCATTCTCACTCAACTACGCATGTAATATATGAACCACCTACAAAACGCACGCCAATTTCCAGAGAGACTTGCCCTAATACCAAAAACATGTTTCGCTTCTGAATACACACTAATTACCAACTATTATGTACCTTACCACATACACAGGGGATGGGAAGCTTGATAAAAAAAATAGAATACTAATCTCTGTTCGTCTGCTTGAAAAAAAAAGAAGTGATTCAGCCAATCAGTTTTTTTACGCACTAACCTTCTCTCCATCTCACACAATCCGGCTGCTGTGTGAACGTCATGCTTTTTGGAGAGGAATGAAACAAAATTGAGAAGATGCTCACACATGCAAGAGCGAATATAATTTGTTGGAGAGATGTACGAGTTTCTGTGACGTGACGAGCACGCCAGACGTGGGAAACCGAGAGATACACGTGTTCAAGTTCCAAAATGCCTCGTTGTCTTGCCTGCAGCGTATTTTTCGCCTTTCAGGTTCGTCGCACAGTTTTTTTTCACGTAAAAATGTTTCAATCACGTTCCCCCATCTGACTTGCATTGCCACTTCGCTATAATGACAGAAATTTGTGCTAATGCCACCACGCCACAATACGATTTGCATGATTTTATTATGACTAAAAAAATACCATCACTGTGCCATTACTCATTGTCTTGGTTGCCCTTTGAAAAATCTCATTTTTATGCAGATGCGATTTCAAGTCATTGGAGACCCTCACACTGAAATCGACCTAGAAAAAGTAATACATTTTGAGAGGCTTGCAATCATTTCCTCATGATCATGATGTATCACAACTGTTTCACTCAAAACCTTCCTCAATGTCGCTCGCATCAATGATACTTGAATTTAAGGCGAAACAAAAAGGTTAAAACCTAAACACGACGGGAGGAACGAATAGTAAGAGGTTCTGAATCGAAAGAATAATGTCCATTCACTTTTCCCCATGAAAATCTGGGGGAGCATGCAAAAGTAATAATAATTTATGTGCATCCTATTATTTTCTTGTGGTCTCTCTGTCCATCCTCAAGAAATGCACCGGCTCAAGAGAAATCGAAAGAGGACTGCTGAGTTTTTTTTTGCATCCTTCATCGATGAGATTTTTCGCGAGATGAACTCTTAATGGCATTAAGGTTACAAACAGAAGGTGCTATTACAAGTCATAATTTTTTCTACTCACTCTCCTTCTTCGTAAATCATCCTCTTGCAAACATCACGAAAAACAGATAACCACTCGCACAAACACAATGGTGCACATAAAAATCAGCGCAAAAACACTGCAAACTTTGTGCAACTCTGACATTCTTCTCGGTAAACTCCACAAAAGAAAATAATTTTGGAAAAACAAAAAAACTCATGGTGTCACAAAAAAACGAAGAAAAAACCTTATTTGTTATTATAAAAATCGTATACATTTTTTTCACTAATAAACTTTCTTCACACTTTTTGCAACCAATGCACCACTCGAACTACAGACAACATTAGCAACGTAGAAAACCTGTAATCATTATGATGATTATGATTCCTGTGCGTTCGACGTGTATTTTTACGCTTTACTTTTTTCACAAGGTTTGAAATGCGGATGTGAAAATGTGCGAAGCAAACACAAAAAATAATGTCTGCTTATAATATGCGGCAGAAAAACTCGTAAAACACAAGTTTTTTTTAGCGTTTTCATACTCACTCCGAGTGGTCATCCTAATTGATAGCTTTATGTTGCCCCATGACCTACACCTAGCGTAATATCTTGCTTTGTGCCATGACAAACCATAAAATCGCAACTAACTCGACGACGATGATGAGTACTGTCAGAAAATTCTTTCTTTCGTAAAAAAATGCACAGCTTTTCAAAACCCAAGATTTTTTTCTCAAGTTCTATAAACTTACCCATCGTTTGCGATAGAACGAGGAAAAGATGGTACGAATGTTCACCCAGCGGTTTGCATAGGACGGGTACGGGATTTTCGAGATCTGAAAGAGTGAAATCAGAATTACAAATCAAATATCAGTTCAACAAGTAGACCATAGTATATTAGCACATTCGCAATTAGGGGAAAGCTGGAGAGGTGTTCTCTTGAAGCCGGAAATGTATGCAGAGTCAATTAGCCTAAAAGCTCAGCGCAAATATCATGTTGTTTTCGTACAGTTTGCAACACTTTTCTGTGTGCGCTGCACTCGCACAGAGGTGCAATAATACGCGGAGGTGGTGTGATGTGATGAAGATTGTGCAATGGAAAATGGCAAACCGTCGTAAAATATTTTAATGTATGCATGCACAAACATCAAATGTAAATCAGAGCAGAATTGATTGAATGCACTTGTCTCTCTCTCAGCATGCTCCACTGCTCACAAGAAGGAAAAAAGGGCAGCAAGTGCAACGTGCACAAAAAACGTAATGTTCCTCCTAGTTGGGATTGGTGTTCATTTTTTATGCAAGTGAAATCATCAAAAGTGCACTGAACGAACTGACCATTCCTTTTGGTCGAGCTGAAGGTGGGAAAAATGTGGTGGTGAGATGATATCCAAAGTAGTCAATCTTATCCTCATCTTGTACAGAAAAAAAAGGATAAGCAAATGCGACAAAATCCTTTCAACTTTATTTATACCAGTCTATGTGTCCCAGGTAAAAAAAAATCTCACCACCCTCCCATCAAAATATTACCCTATCTTTTTCTGTCTCTGTCTTTAGACTACAAGTACTCAATTGTCAACATCGCGAGAGAGTTTCGTACGCACTCCCTTCACAACTGCGTATTTTAGTGCAGTTATCCTTCCTCAAACGAAAAACGGACGGCTTCCCATTATCCTCTCAGTCATCACCAGTTACTTGCACACGATTCTGTCTCGAGTACAATTTATGCTCTGTGAGAGATTATATTATTGTACGCTCTCAAATTAGATGGATACCGTTTCACCAAAAAAACAGCAACATTTAAAACTCCACACACTACATGTACATGCGTGTAGGTACACATGCTCAACAGACTCACAATTCTCTCCCTCAAAGAACAAAGTGAACGGGTTCCCCTGTCTCTATTCAAACTTTAGTCTACTTCAGCTCCCTTCTCTAGAAAAATAGTATGCCGGCATCAGACAGGTGAAGTGCACATGGCACAAGCCTCTACAAGGAAACAATAATAAAGTTAAATGCACTCCTGTACTCCTCTCTCCCTCTCTCATGTCTACCGTAGAAAAAACGCTAAATATTATTATTATTATTACTACATTGCATTGAATATGAGCTAACCATAACCTTTGTTTCAAGAAAGAGAAGAAGCAGAGAGAAAAAAAACCTCTCACACTATTATCTGAGAATTGCTGAAGCTTTAAGGATAAATGAGTACAACTGTTATATGATCACTCTCAAAATCTTTTGCTTAATGGTGCACACACACACCTACAGAGAGATACAGAACAATTCATCTCTGTTCCTTACGATTCCGTTGTGAACGGCGTGCTCGCACTGACAAATTTGCAAATTTGCTCTGGCGTACTTGTGATAAGTCAACTAGTAGTGTGTATCATTATCATTCCTTATTGGTTCTCCTCCGCACTGAGCAAAGCGAAGAAACTGTGTAAAAGCCTAATGCGGTAACTGTAATGTATGTATTTATGCGATGACAGGAAGAAATATAAAAAAGGAAAGTTTTTTTTCCACGTAAGGACTACAGACTCATGTTGAAGTGTGTGAATTTTTTGTTTCTCTCCGTCGATCCAAGTCCAAGTTCGCAAAGTGCACAAACAAACGAAATCAAGTCAAAATAAATGTGTTTCGTAAATCGTACCACCACAACGAGTCAAAATTAAGTGAGAGAAAAAAAATTGTAGCCAGCAGAGAAAAAAAAATACAGTAATTGCAGCGTGCACGGAGTGTGGTAGACTTGCATTTTTCATATATATGCATGAAATGCATTCACTATTTTGTTCGTGTTTGAAAAATAGTATGTGTCTTGTCAAGCCAAAGCAAAGTGTGGACAGGAAGGAAGTGAGGAAGTTGAAAAGCAACTACTGTTAATAATAAGAACAAAAATCGTGTGCACTTACGAGGCACTGTTTGTACAAAAAGTGTCCCATGTCGTAGGATCCTGTTGAGAAAAACAACAACCAATTCATTTATCACACAGGGAAAAAATGAACATTATTATCAAACCTCATTAAATTCGTCCCATCACCATTGTCAAGTGGCCACATATTATTATTATTGTTACGATTTGTTATTATTGTTGAGGGTGACATACCGTCGGTAACGATCGCAAAGCTACATCCCATCTCCTTATTACTCAGTGCGATCCCAAACGACTTGAGCCACTCTTCAAACTGACGGAGGACCTCAGGGAATGGTGCTGCTTCGTTCACCATGTTCTGCAAAGACAAAAGAGAAACGATTACTTTAAAATAACTGTCAGCAAGCATTAACGGGAAAATACACACGCGTATAATTAATCATGAGGAGTAAATACATCTCATTTCTCCCTTGTTTTCGCTACACCCACTTAACTTCCCATTAACCTTTCTACCAAAAAAAAAGTAGGGAACAAGGCTACGCAACAAGTCCTCATCATTGTCACCCCGAGAGAGCCCTGTCCCAAGCCGTGTAAATATGTAATAATAAGAACAGTTCGTATAATATTAGTGATCCTCACTCAATCCTCCTTTTGGTCAAGTCAAAGTTAAAACGGAGACGAAAGAGAAATAAATGGTTGCAACCAAAAAAAACTAGCGTTTCCCATACAATTTTTTTTCACATAGACAATAAAGACCTTTTTTTCTCAAGCGTTTTTTTCTCTGCATTTACTTAGTTGCATCCCTGTTGAAAAAAATGAGAAAAACACTGTGCTACACACATTTTGTCTCGTTCAAGGAAATATTATTAAAAGTGTACACTATGAGTGCACATTCCCTAATGCATCATCCCTTCAAACGTCAAAGAGTATATTTTCTCTGTTTTTTTTCGTGGTAATAAATGAAAACACGAAAAGGATGAAGAGTAATGTGCTCGCATGCAACCCTGCTTAATGTGAGTATTTAGTATTGGTCATAATCACATCCTCTCAAGAAAGAGGATGCACATTAGATGGGGCCTGCTCCACTTTTCCCTAATCTCTGTGTCTCTATTTTCTCTAGAAAAACTATGAAGAAACCGACGACGAGTCCACTTGACGATTTCTTTTTGCAAAAATCCACATACAGCAATGCATGAAGGAAAAGTCAGGTAGTGACTCTCCTCAAGACCCCAGACTCGCGGTGGTGGTACACACTGTGGGAATAAGGCTTTGAGCACGTTTTCTTTCAGAAAAGAAGACGACACGACGTCACAAAAATGACAAGAGGAAATGAGCACGACGAGCTCTCAACATTTCTTGAGTTGCGCATTTATTCACACAAAGAGAGAGTGTAAAAACAAAGCTCGACGACTATCGGCTTTACCTGAGCGATTCCCGTCAAATTCGTGCAAAACTCGCTGAGAATGGGCTCCTCCTCCGGCTTGACGATCCGATTGAAACTCCCCACCACCTGGAGGTTCCACACATCGACGAGAACGGCAGGGAACTGAATGATTTCCGGACGCTCGTGCCGGATCGGTCTGGGGTTGTCGTTGCGAGACGTGTCGTCGCACGTCGCCTCGAAGTCGATGACAACGAGGTAGTCGTACCCCCAGTAACTGGCTGGAGGCCGGTAAAAGTACTTGTTGTAGAAGAAGTAGTCTGCATACTTGTTCATCTTGTCGGAGAGTGGAGGTCCAGGGCTAATGAGACAAGGTGGTGACGACGACAACGGAGAGCACGTGCTCAACTCACTATTCCACATTGAACACTCTCAGAAAGGAGGACACAACGTAATGACGACCACCCTTGTCCCTTTTCACAACACTCTTCCCAAATATTTCCAAAAGTATTTCCTCTATTTGAGATCCTTGACCGTTGTTACGGTACACTTTCTCTTCCTCACGAGCAGGAAATCCTGAACAACTTTACGACGTCACAAAAAGGTAAGTGATGTGAGCTCTGGAGTTGGAAACTGGAACAGAAAAACATACAACACGATAAGAAACTCAACGAGCAACGTATTGCGTCAGACTTCGAAGAACACGCGTGGTTACACTACTCGTCTTGGTGCGCATGGACATGTAAGCACTCGTTGCAAGCCCCACAACTCACTCGACCAACAACATCCACTGAAGGAATACACGATGAGTGTTCACCAAAATGATGAAGACGGTGGTGATGATGATGACGATGAGTCAATGGGCAGAATACGTCATGCGTCATGGGGCTACGTAAGTTTTTAGTGAACTTACCCAAGAACTATGGTTTCCTTCAGCGTTATCCGCTTTCTTTTGTGCTCAACTCATTTTACGTATTATCGCTAGCGTCTTTTCGCTTATCGAAAAAATAAACAAGTCCAATTTCGTCCACGTATTCACTCCTTATCGTCGTCTTATCTGTGTAATCCTACGTAATTTCTAGAGGCATTGGAAAACGTTTTTTTCTTCTTTGTCTTGTGATTCGTAGCGTTTTAAAAGAAATCTATCGACGATATTGAGTATTCCGTTCATTTGAGAAACAAGGTTGAACAAAGACTGATATGAGTCACTCACGTCACATGCAATACACTACGACATGTGCGTCTGTATTGTAATATACGTATTCATTAAAAAAGGTTACCTACCTATCGGTAGTAGTAGTCCGGGTTCTTCTTTCCGTGTATCCTTGCTCCAAAAAACTCGAAACACACAAGTGAGCCCTTTGTTGTAAAAAAAAGGCTGGATTTGACCTAGTCCTCTCAAAAAAAATGCTAAGCTGACGTACTTTTTTTTACCCTTCTTCAAAATATTCACTCACGCACCAAATGCACTTAAGAGACAAAGAACTAGGGAAAACTTGGTTTTCTCAGATTCCTGTGAGTTCCCTTGAGAGAACAAAGACGAGTGTCACTTTTCACTTAAGAAGGGACGAGAAGGAAAATATAAAAAAAATAAATGTCAAGTAATGTTAATAGGGTGGTTGAGAACGGTGGAAGTGGTTGCTACAGTGTTTTTCCAACAGAGTCTCCACAATTTCCCATGACGACGAGCCGGTGGGGGCATGTGTTGATGATACTGGCTGTCGATGATGGATTGCTTCAACCATGGTTCCTGATCGTCTTGAATCTCCTCACCTCTTTGCTTCATTCTTTAAGAGAGAATTGTCAAGTTAGCAAATCGTTTCTGCAAAACTTTGTTCCTTCAATTTGTACAAACCCTTCTTTTCCACACACAAAGGCACACTTGTCACAAGTTCGAAGGTCTCTAAATAATTTCACCTTATTTCTCCGAACGGAGGAGCAAAGTCTAAAAAAAGTATCGTTAATACTCTCGCAGTAAGAGATAAGTGATATTTCTCACGTTATCTCTGAATGAGCGTCGCGCGTATGATGCAATCAAAGCCTGATAACTATATGTTAGGCGTGCAAGTACACGTTGTACAAGGAAAAAAAACTAATTTGTAGCCGAGCTCTCTGTGATTATTGGAACTATATTGGGCAATAATGGTAACGTACATTGACGATGCTCACGAGTGAAGCTCAGCGCAACAAATGATTGGGGTGAGCACTCCGTGTTCTCTATTTAAACCAAGACTTTTCTGCTCCACGAGTGTGAGCACTCTGAAAACCGCTTTGCTCTTCTCACTCTCTCCAACGCGACTCCATGGAGTTATTGGGTAAAACTTGAGCCGAACAACTCAGATATGCTTTATAATATAAGTATATGTGTAATAGTAAATACAAAGGAGACACGCGGAGCATATATTCAAGCCTTTGTGCCACAGCGTTTGTGCAGTCTGTTCAGAAAATGCATGCGCATCATGGAGAACCCTGTTTCGAAGATGAAGAATACACGTAGTTGATTACTTTTGTAAGATGCTCAACCAGAGGCTGGTCAGAAAACAATCTTTGGGAATGAGTGTGTATGCGCACTCCAACTTCATGATTCCAAGGAAAAGACGAGGGGCAGACAACTTCAAGAAATTCTGACAAAAAAAAAAGAGGCGGACACTACTTGGAGATGAGTTGTGTGTACAGAGAATAGACGAGTGAGCGTTAGCATGTATTCCTCGGGAAAAATGATGATGATACTGTGAATTGAGGATGACGCGGTCGCCAGCGGTACATTTGGGTGCATGATTCTCCGTAGAGGACGAGAGTTCTCGCATCATTTTATCTACACACACCACCACGATGATGTTACGCGAAAAGTCCCAATGCTTCAACCTTGTATGTGAGATGCGTGTTACATATTATTATCGCGGCGCTATATAATATTATATTCTTGTTCGGAATCTTGGATACCGAGAATCCAGGAGCAGCGTGCGAATGGATGAGCTAACGCGATGATGTGATGCGGTGAGGATGATGATGATTGTGATGATGAAATCAACATGTAACTTATCGCTTTTAGAGAGTCAATAGCTTTCGCTACTGCGCTGGAGTATTGTGGTGGTCAGACACAAGGGAGAGGACAGAAAAAAAATCTTTTAAACTTGTGAAGCTCATGGAAAACAAGGAGTTTTTCGCCACTCTGTGGTAAAATATTCATATTGGTTCAAGTGTATCGTCCTCTCTGGAGAACAACACGGTCTCTCTGGTAGTCAATAAACTGCGAGAATGAAGTGAATGATTCTTGTCGAGCGAAAAAAAACGGACTTTTCTTTGTTTCATTTTGCGTCTCTGTCTTGGAGTGGCATGGAAAAGAACATGTGGGAAGCATCTGCACTTAATATGTTAATGTGTTTGATGATGATGAGAGACGAACTACATATGCCCAACAACGAGCTCATTTGCCCTTTTTCTTACATATATAATATTTTTCAAGTTTAGGCTCGCCAAAGACCAAAGATGATGGTATCTTGTGTATTATAGATATTTATCCATTCATGTCTAAAGGAGATAATATTTTTAACGCTATGCATGCCATCTGTAAGGGATTATCAATTCTTTTTTGTACATATTGAATTGAAGCTATTATGTATGCACAGGTCATTTTGGATATAAAAAAGAGAACGTGTTGTCTTCCTGTTACACGACGTTGTCTGGGTCGGTTTGCTGAAATTGCGTTCTTTGTGAGTTGTTGCCTAATGGGCGAAATTCAATGTATCAATATCTCAATACGTAATAGTCATTTTGATAATGATTTGCACACACAATTTATATCTAGAACTGTAACGAGGATGTGTACCGTTGGCGGCATGTATTTATTTATATTCATTACGAAACTACAAAAAATGTATGAAATGAGACTGTACTACAAATTTGGTTTTTTATTGAAAAACGACAAGTGTCATCCTTCATAGTAAACTGCGCTACAGTTCCACAAAGAATGAAACGTAGAAAATGTGTGTGGTCACACACAATTTGGCCTTTCCAATAATTTCCCCTTAATCCCATTTCCCTGTGTGGGGCAATGCCGAAGAAACGGAAACAAATCTTGGAATGACTATACGTGATTGCTGGAATTCAACTATTTTAATAAAGTCCTAAGAAATTCTCATTGGAATTTCACCCACACAACTACACACTTCAGAATTCTAGTTCCCCAACAAAAACTATGTAAACAAAGGTTTTTTTTTCAGCAAAAAAGTGGAATTAATATAATAATTGTGAGCCTGACGTTGACTTTGGTATTTTTCACCACTTTTTTTCCTTTGTTTACTATTTACGCAACACTTGACACTTGTTGCGTTTTCTCGTCGGGAGTGTGGGATTTGTGGCGTTGGTGACGAGGACGACGCTACCGTGCTAATGCTAATAAATTCATATTGTCATTGTGAACGTCATCTAGAAGTGGCATTAAGATGATAAATTCAATTTGCCAAAAAAACCTCAGAGTATTACAATTATATGTGGACAATCCCAAGGTTCTTTTTATCCGGATTGTATTTTGTAAAGAGCGCAACGGAGAACGACAATCAAGCACAGCTTCCATTTTCAAATAGATAAGACTGTTTTGTTTTTAATGAGACATGCGGAAGGTGCTTCTCTCTTCAAAGTTGTCAATCAACTTTGCCGTTGAAGAGTTAAAATGAGTACTTCTGCATTATTTTGCCAAAATAACAGAAAGGTTCCTTTTAACGGGTTTCATTCCACGAATCACTTTGTCTGCATCGGCAAATAGCGCTATTTGCATCATCTGCCTCATGATTGAACATTACACACCTTTATGTATTCTAAGTTCGTCGTGCTAGAGCTGGCAGTTATCACTCTTGGTTTGTTTTCAGGCTGGAATCGCAAAGAGTGCGAAAGAGACCACAAGTGGAAACGCCAAATAGAAAGTCCACACAGAGAGATGAGATCTTAATATAATTATGGATGTTTACGTGTTTTTCACTTGTTATAACCCACACGGTGTGGTGGTCGCAATGATGATGTGTGTAATTGCTATAATTTTTTCAAGGAAACTTCGAGTAGCCACACACAAAGGAACAAACATGCAAACATAAATTACAAATGCCAAACTTTCATTTTTTTTCTTCCTCTCTCGTCCAAAAGAACTCAACTGGGGATTAACTACAACTCTGTGTCTCTGAATTTATGAGAAACTTCGCTTTCAAAATGGCATAAAACATTTTAAAAAACTCAAGTATCTTCGTATGATTCCAGCGCCCTTCCAAAATACTCAAATTCCCAAACTTTAATTAGCTAAAACACAAGTCTATAATCTTCATTGGCAAAAAACCTCTTGAGCTTAAGTAAGGTTAGGAACCAAAACATAACACATCTAATTTTTTCAGACGCTTTATCATTCTCCTTTTTTTATTTTCTCTGTGTGCGAGCCGATTTATGCCAAAAACTGCAGCCAATATAACGTTAGATACGGGAAGTGACTCTCGGTTTGAAAAGGAAAACCAATAAGCCCATTTAATCTCTAGCCAATAATCGTCTCTCTCTTTTCAAGCTCACCTCAACAGTTATCGCTGTTGTACGTCCATACTGTTCTGCATATTATCTCTGTAGAAACGTTTTCATTTGCCCATTTCGTATCCACATGTAGTACGCATTACGCCTTTTTGAAAGTAACACAAACACTCACACAAAACATCAACGCTCTTTCATATAAATCAGACTACTATTCCGCAAACATTCAGATTGAAGCTTCCTCTTTTCCCTTTGTTTCACCACTCAATACACGGCGTCGAGTTACCGCTAACCAAAAAGCGGTACGTATATAATAGAGAGGTTACGTGTCCAAACACAAACGACTCGTCGTGTTCGTCGTGGTGATGGAGCTCGCTTGATTTATGTAATCAAGTGAGCACACAAATTTACAAATAGAGTCCCATCACACAACAATCATTACCATCACGATGAGACCAAGTGCCTACCCTAACTCAACATGAATTGAGTGTGTGGAAAAGGAATCCGGAGAGAAAAAAAATATGCAAAATACAAACTGAGAAATGTGCAACTTACTTGAATGCAGAAGCATTCACATGTCCCATTTGTTGAGGCAAATCACTTCACTCCAAAATTATCGTCGTCACCATCCTCATCATGGTTCCTTCTATGATTGTCCATCACGACGTAATCTAGACGGGTCATCGATCATCCTCCGGTGTTTTTCATACATCACACTTATTACAAACACGAGGGTTACAGTCCACGAAACGAACTTGAGAATCACAATGTCAAAAAAACACTCTCAAACACTTGTTCACTTGTCAGCAAAACCAAAAAAAAATACGCTGACGACTTTTGTTTGTGTTTTTTTGAAACGGCCAGATTACATTATCGTGTTGTCAATGTGACTGAAAGAAATGAGAAAAAGCACACCAATTAGCTTAGCCCATCTTTTATTCATTGATGACGCTACCGGCATTCTATTTTACGCTGGCAACTCCAACAAATCCAACGAACAAAGGAGAAGGAGAAAAAAGTCGTAGTAAATAAACTCAAGCGTCAATCTCTCGACGTCTTGAATAGTGTAAGAGCTACTCGAGGAATAAAAATGAGCAACAGTTGTTGTACGCTATTTCATCTCCGTTGGAAAACGCTGTGATCGTTTTCAAACACGTAACACAAATGTAACGCCTGCTTTGTATGCCTTTCCGTTGCCCCCTTTCTTCATGATGCTACTGAACTCGTTCGAGTCTACTCAACGAATTAGTTTACATAATATGCAAAGCAGACAAGATGATCCCATATTACCGTCACCGTCGTCCTTTGCTTTATTCTCACCATGAAAAAAAGATGAGCAACCAGAGATCTGCTTTTTGAGTGCTAAAAGTGCTAAAAACCTTTTGCTCTTTTATCACAAGACTACTACAGCGTTCGCGTGAATTCAAAGTTTGGCATTATGAGTTTGCGCGGTTTCCAACGTGTTGATTGAGATCTTTGCAAGGCGAGCGGGGAGAAAATGTAAGAAACGCTTCGAACATTTAATATTTTCCTAACCTTGCTCCTCTCCACTTTTTCTAGCGGAAAGAGATGAATGTGATCCGAGAGGGGGAAAAGGTGAGTGACACCACGCTGCAGTATATACACACAAGCTATAACCTCGAGAAAGACAGACAAACCAACTTCCAAACAGAAAAAAGTGTAAATATCAAGATATACTTATAAAAGTAGCTAAGTGAAAGGTTTATATACGTATCGTTGTTATCATTCTGTTTGCGTGTACGGTAAAGGCTTGGAAAAGGATATACATTGAGAAAACAAGTAAATGTGGTGTGTATGTGGAACTGGGCAGTTTGTCAAATCCAGAGAGAGAAAGAGAAGAACTGAAGTTGGCAGTCCAAAGGCTCTTTGCCAATTAAACTAAAAAAAATACTGTACTCCATTCTCTCTTTCTCTGCAAATTCCCATTATGTTATGGATGTACACGGGCGAAATATGAAACAGATGCATTTTTCCTCTACTTTCACAACACACGCATGATTTTTCAATTAAAAAACCAACCTTCTCAAGAAATTCATTTTTTTTCCGCTTACGAATCTATTTTTGAAGTCAGAATTTTTGGAGGAAGCACCACTTTGTTTTATGAGTAACTCTCAAATACATCAAAATTCGTACCTCTTGGCGGGGAATACGTAAAAAAATGTTGAAACATAATGTAATAAAGTGTAATTTTAATTGCATGTAAAAACTCACTTTTTTTCTCCATTTCACCAACACCATTTTTCCTCCCCACTCGAGCTTGATGTACACATCACTCCGACGAAGTCGGGCAGAGGGAGAGTTAATGGCTTTTTTAATTGCACATAAGCTCACAACTTAAATGTCGCTGGGTTTCTCAAATTTGCATCGTATAACAAACGACACACCACCACGTCCACACTGCTCAACAAAAGTTTAAACAGCGAGCTAGAGAAGTGGTCACAAAAGGTTTGATAATTTATTGCCTCTAAAACGTTCTCCTGGTGTTAAACCAGAGAGTCCATCATCGTCACAAACATAAACACGCACTCTCGCTCAAGCTCGTTGACAGTTGAGAATATGAAGGCGATGTGCTGAGGATGGCGTAACTCTCGTGTAAATGTTAACGTAATTTTAAAAAGAGTGACACACTCTCAAAAGACAAGGCTCTGAGTAGGAGGAAAATTTGTGATGTGCTCCTCTGTTGGAAATGAGGAGAGCAGAAAAGTTGTAAAATACACGAAGAAAAAAAATGAACAAAGTCCTGTTTCTGTTCGTATATATTCAATATTCACAAATCGTTGTGTCACAACAGTGCGTGCTCTTTGTTTCTCTGGTGATGTTTATGCAACGGGACGAAACTCGTAAAAACTGATCTGCTTCTGTGACATGTCGCCACAATCAAACTTTTATTTAAAAAATACTATTTACTGCAGCACGGTGAAGAAGCTTTTCAAAACTCTAATTTCTCAAACGCTGTCGAACGCTTATGAAAATAAAATCCATAAGCCTCACTTTTTCCTTCACATATCTCTGGTCACAACCTTAGCGTAAATAAAGTAAACAGTTTACATGAACTCTTCGTCCTCCTTTGTTTTCTCTGCAAACGCTCTGGTGGGGGAGCGAAGAGGATGAGTCTCCTCAAATATATGCGGCACTCATGACAGGCAAAATGGAACTAAAATGTGTGCAAAAGAGTAGATCACATCATGTTCTCTCCCTACGACGATGTACAATGTTCTTATACCAAGACCGTTGTGCACACTGTTGCATGTATCTCTTCTACACAGACACGCACCAACGTTCTTTTTTTTCAGCGTCATCATAAGAAAAACAAAACACACAGAGAGTTCCTCAAAATCATGTAAATGCTGGCGGAGTCCATTAATACAACTCTGTTCCTACTTCGATGCAGTTTCCTATTGCAATGCAGAAGGGAACGAGGAGCGCAAAAAAAAATGTTGAAAACCCTTTATTTTTGTGTAAACTACAAGTGTGTGCTAGACAGCATGGGGAATTGCGCGTTACAACGACATATAGAACATACACATTACCTTATTATTGTGCTGTGAAGGCGAGCTCAATAATGACTTACTGACTGAGTGAATAATCAAAGCGAGAACTGAGGAGTGTGCATTTCAACTGCAACAATGTGGAAAAAACCCTGTCGATTCACACAGTCCTTACTGTTACAGAGCCCTTTTTCATTTAATCTCTATTGTCTATCTGAAAATGGTGTTTTAAAGTGCACTTCACTTTACGATTACTCCTCATACCTGTTGCATACATGCATATTTTATAGTACTCTCACACAGTCGACATCATTATTGTATTCACAAGATTAGCGGGAATACGTGCAATGCTTTGATGAGGTTCTTAAATAATTCATACAATATTTTTAAAATGTAGTGGAGGAGTGTGGTCGTTTGTGCAAAACGAGATTCATCATTATGTCAACGTAGTCGTCTTGTAGCTGAGGTTACGAGGTTATATGAAGCTCTTGTTTAAAAAATCGATTTATCATCGTCTTTTTTACCTATGATAAGTGCACAATGATGACATGACTCAGAATGCGAGATGTACAGGAACTTTGATTTTTCTGTTGAAAAATCATTTATAAATAACTCAAGCAGAGCACGTATTCATTTTTTGGGGGGAAATAGTAGTAATAATGTACGTTTGCACAGTGCACATCCTTTCCTCGTCGTGAAGTGATGTTGATGAGTATCAAAGAAGACCAACTGTTATGATAATCACAATGCCAGAGTGTCGGTCGACGAGAAGAATGTGGAGACGTAATAGGAAGCGGTACACTATTCCTGTGTCGTGTTTAATTTTTTCTCTTTTTTCAAACACGTTCTATGAAGGGAAGGTGGTAATTGTGTCTCATTTGTTCTATGCCCTACGTCAACAAAAACGTTGCTAATTTGTTTGCTCAAGAGAGACGAAGAGAATTGTGTGTGAGCCATGAGTTTTGGAGATCCACGCACGAAACATTACGGACATTTATAGCATTTAATCATGGAGACGCTTGTACTATTGTAGCAAGTTTAGGCAAAGAAATAAAAATGGAGCTAATATATATCCCCGATGTGTTTGATCCTAAGGTTTCGTGAGACACAATCTGGTTTTATCCGAATCCCACCAGCACGATTTGTGGGTGTTCCACTACATTTTCGAGATAGCATCTTGATGCATCTCACATGTCAGCATGTCACACTCTTATACTCACGTCATAGATTGTCAGCCTTTGCGCCGCTGTTTGCACATGGAGACAAAGTAGAGAAAATTGATTTGTCCTGTGTTCATCCGCAAGTCGCTGTGTGACTGATGTGTGAGACAGCTCATAGGAGGAAGAATTAGATGGGTTAGAGAGCAAAGTGTCATTTAGATGGAAATCAATTTTATTTTGTCATCCTATCACAGTCGTCAAATTACCCTTTCATACCACTAATTGAGGAACATGATCCCACTCTCTGTCGTTCTCTGAGCTCCTGTCGAGTCGATGAAAATGCAGCACCTGTATCGTACAAAAATGATGGCTGTATTGTAGTTTAAATGCAGAATGCTCGTAATATGCAGATGAGTAAAATGAAGGAATCGTGAAGTAAACAGTGTATTCCATTTTATCCCCTTGTCTTTGCTCCAGCGTATTATTCTAAATGTTCGAATCCTCTTTGACTTCATGAACTACTCTACTACGGCTTTCCATCATCTCACAATGGATTAGGAAGGAGCAAACGTTTTCCGGGAATTTGAGGCATTGTTATCCACTTCTCGTGTGCCAATCAATCAATCGATTTACCCTTATTTGCGGTGTATTTTGTGGGCGAATTTACTCCCAAATCAGACACTCCGCTGTTCTGATGGAGTAACGTTATGAGCTCTCACGGATCGCATTGTTTCTATGCAAATCTGTTAGAGAGATCCTTTTACATTTTAATCAAAGTGTATGTGCGCCAAACTGACTGTATTTTTTGGAAGCATTTCTGTGCGATTATGATTGCTGAGTCAGTTGAGGAGTGGGGCATTGTCTGCTCGCCATTACGATCACCTAATTCCCAGACGGAACGCGTCATATTTTCTGTAGAAACCAGACAAATTTTTGTATCAGTAATTCATCTCCTTTTGTGTCTGTTATGTAAGGAAAGAAAAGAGGAGGATTTGTTCAATTCTATACCGGCATGCATGGTCCATACAATATAAAGATGTATTATGATTATTATTATTCTACAAACTGTGCGTCCGTGTAATTCACGGAACCAATATAAACACACGCACACACTTTAGTAGCATTTAATCATGTCATGAGAACTATGATGACTCTTTTAATAAGCTTCTTACTCTGTCCACATTGACGTTTTATACAGATGCTCCGTCATACCAACGCTTTATTTCTGAATTGAACTGTACGAAACATCTGCACAAAGTTTTCCTACATTTTCTCCAATCTGATTAGTTTACACGACAGTTTTCTGGTCCAATTGAGCCTGCCACAGTCATGCCACGGCTTAGACGTGAAGTATTGGGAACGCTGTATTTTTTTACGTATATTAGGTCAGTGTCTCAAAATTGTCATCACACTCGTCTTCCCTCAGCTTTCCACTACTTCTGACCAAGAAGAGACGCAGATGGCCACCGTAGAAACTCAAAATAAAATCCACCATTACGAAGCACGCAGTGTTGAGGTTTTTCTCATTCGACCAGACGATGAAACCCTGAGAAAAGACGACTCATGACAAGTTTTTTTGAGTGAGAAAACAAAAATTCAAAACTTTCTGAAAATTGTCCTTTTTCTTCATACCTTTTTGTCATCATTCCCTTAATGAAAGAGAGTATGATGATAGACGGAGATGAGAATGATTACAAAGGCAAAAGAGCAAAAATAAAAAGCTATTTTAGGTCTGGGTCATCATTTCGTTTGCTCTCATGTTGAGCAACAAGTGCAAAGCAGCAAATTACAAATTGCAAACTTGTCACTTTAAGTGAGAGCAAAAGCGGTTACTGAATCATTTTACAGTAAAACTCGAGAAACCAAATAATATGTATGACGTAACTCTGCGAACAATCATCAATATACATATAACCAATTACTTCCTCGTGAAATTCCCTTTAAGCATGACGATGACAATTCGTAAAGGTTAAGTTTGCATACCGGCCTTATTACTAGAAGCTGAGAGTAATGTAAAACGACAGGATCAGTATCACGTTTTCCTTCAAGCTCCATCATAAAAACGACGTAGGCACGCTTAAAGTCATAAAATCGCTTTGGATTTTGCATGGATCTGAAAACTCTTTCCTTTATGATGTGAGCCTTCTTCTTTTTCGCCTGCATTGAACTGCAACACACACAAATCTTCAGAAAAAGAAGCTGATTAAAACTTGAGGTTAAACTTGAGCGGCGTATTATGAGAGAGAAAAAAAACAGCATTTTTAAAGTGATTTTTTTCCAACCAACTTCATTGCCTTTAATCCTTCTCTATGTGTGCATGTGAGTTTGATGGGATGTGGGGTATCAATACGGTGATAAAAAGTTGTGTCCTTCAGTTTCCATAACTAACAAGCAAGACCAAGGCTCTTTTTGTACATATAGACAGGCTGCGTGCATGTGTGCAGTGCAATCAATACCAAAACACACATTGCTGCGGTAGAGTATCACATTTTCTCGCTAATATGCCTTCTACTTTTTTCGAAAAAATATTAAAAAGCTCTATGTACAACATTTTGAGTGTATTAAACTACAAAAGTTGTCGAGAATTACGTTGAACACACGCGTTTGAAAACGAGGTGGTTGATCAAATACTCAGTGACTGTGTCTTAACGTTTCTTTGAGCATATAAAAAAATGAAGAGACGTGTTATAAAATATTATAAGCAAACCCGAGAACATCCATGATCAACGTGCACAACAACGCAAAAAGCAGAGTTATTAGCAGAAAAAAATGCTGAACTTGTGTGTATGGCTCAAAAAAGCGATGATATGTAAAAAAAGCGTTTTTTAAAAAAACAGGCATGCCATTTATGTATCTCTCGTTACACCATAGTAAAAATGCACCAGAATGATGAGTATATATAAGTTCCTTCACTGCTGCTTTTCCCAAAGACTGAAGTACTGGTGATTATTTTGAGTGCATGTGCGCAGCAACTTGAATAAAAAGCATATAATCTGATGGGTGTTTTGTCCTATTGAAGAAATCATATTGGATTTGACGGTGAGATTTTTGTACGTAAAAAAATACCAAGTCTCGTACTATTCGAGTAATAAGCCATAGACTTGTTAAATTGTATTGATGTAGCGCAAACACACACGCCGTTTTTGCAAGGCAGTTCCTTCTGCTCGTGTGTGTGTGAGTGCAAAACGGTTGATTTTTTTCTCATGGTGATATGATCAATATAATGTGTGTGTGTGATGATGACGATGGCATGATTTACTTTGAGCTCATTTACGGCACAACACACTACAAAGTTAAATGGCAATGAGAGATGTGCTCTGAAAGTCAACACGAGACTTACATTTGCCAAGTTATTAGTGTGTAATAACTTCAGAGTCAAAGATGTGTGTCTGCCAATGGACCAGGTGGTATGCAGACAATGAGGCACACACGCATCTTTTATCTAATAAAGGACGTGCGGACCACTTTCAATAAGTGATCCGACTTATTTTGTTTTATTTTTTAAGAAATAAAATGTGTCTGCAACTTTCACACGTTGTGAGGGTGGAATGGAAATAGTAAATGTAGTTAAATGGATACGTCAGTCATTCATCACGTTATCTATCAGGGTTATCGTCTCTCTCTCTCTCTCTTGCACTCATCCGACAGGGAATGGATGCGCCGCGTGTTTCTATTTTAGTGGAAGTCGTATTTTTTTCTTATTTGGGTGGAGGTGGAAGTCGAGGGAGAAAAAACAAAAAAAAAAGAGTTTTAAGGTGAAGGTAACATTTAGAAGGGGCCCATTTGTGTTTTTATGACACTTGAGCAATTCAACAATTAAATGCATCGTATGCACAGTGCAAAGAAGAAACACGTAATCATCATTTATTTTTTTTACGCTGCATTGCAATTTCTGGAAGCTCACTTTGAAAGAGAGAAAAACATGTTTGTCATTGACTATGACGAATTTTGTGTGCCTCTCTCACTGCAATGTTTTTCGAGTGACATTGAGGAGTAAGTCTAATATTAGTGTGGAAGTACATCAAGTTGATGGACAAACTTGGAGCAAACACAAGCAAATGATGAGGAAAGATAATCACTTTCTCACGTCTCTCTTTAAGGATTATGAAATCAGCCTTGTGCACACTCAAAAATATATAATTGATGTATGTTCAAGAGAGATGCCCACTTTGGCATCATCCTCCTCATCATCGACATGCTGAACTGTTGCAAAATCCTTCTTTTTAAAGATCACTCAAGATTCTTTCTTGACTCTGTGAATGTTGACATGACAGAAAGGTGTGCACACACGCACCACTCACCTTTGTCGAATAATATTACGTCTGTTTTTTAGCACTGTGTCAAACACAAGAAGGACTTGTTCGACAGCAATAATTAATGTTTAATTAGTAAACCACTACCATAATAACCACCGCTAAAATATGGTAGAGGCTCTCTTTGAAAAATGGGAGGAGGTGCTAGGAATCGTTACAAAGTAACTAATCCGTACACCCAACGCATACTACACGAAAATCTAATCAGATGGATGTGCACAAGGAAAAAAAATCGCGAAGATCATCATCACAACTTCAAGCGTGTATGTACATGCGTACAAGTATACACATAAAAAACCATCATCATCACTAATCGACATCATTTTTACTATGCAAATTACTCTGATCACACACGCAAACAGTAAGGAAAACGTGGTGTGCGTTTTTTTTCGTCCGTATTCCAAGCCGTGCACACCCTCACCTTCAGAGGTAAAAATGGTTGAGTGGCGCTAAAATAGCAACTCCTTTTTGCAGGGAGTTTCGCCAGCAACGATTGGGTTTTTGAACAAGGAAATTGGGGAGATCCCTGATGTATGATTAGTTGAAATGTTACGGAGTAAATAAGTGATATTTCACGATTGATGCACATTTCTGTTGTGAAAGGAAAAATCAATAATAATCATTAAAAACTGGTGTCCACAAAATGGTCATCAATCGTGCAAAGTATTTGTGGACATGAAAAGGTGAGCATGACTCAGAAACTGCTTTCGCATCATTTACATTTTTTGACCACAAAATATACACACAATATTTTTTACTTCACTCTCTCTCTCAATGATTTGACCGCACACTGATTACTTTTTTTTTCATGGACCACATCATCAAAACTAATGGGAAAGGAATATAATCATATACAGCTTCCCATTGTCTTTTCATTACTGTAAATGAAATGTTGACAGGAGGAGATTCCAGTTTTGTTTGCGTTTGAAGTTATTTGGTCATCGCTAATACACAACTGATTACCGCATCGAACACACAAGGAAACTTTGTTGTGGACGGAACCAACTTTCTAAAAGACGCCCCTGACTGTGCTCGCCACCAGTTGTGTGCAAGCACGCGAGTTATACATTTGCGCATATGCTATTCCTTGCAATTTAGCAAGGAAATACAAGATTAATTTTTCAAAAAAGGTGTACATGTACATACATACGTTTTTTTTTCAAGTTTAACACATCCTTCTCCTACTGTTATGGTAATAATGTTCAGCACGTTTAGAAAAATGAGAAGCGGATAGTTGCTGTGTGTACCTCTATTAGATAATCGTTGCAAGGATTGGAAGTAATTAATATGTAATAATCAACAATCAATCTCTGAGTTGAAAAGACATCACAAAGCAGGCATAGTAATATAGATTTTTCTCAGAAATAATGCACCTTCAATTATCAATGTCCAAGTCAAGCTTTGCTGCGTGTACACAATATTTTTTCATGAGTCATACTATAATCCGTACACAAAATGCTTGTTGATTGTGCGCTGCATAGAGTCATGACTATGACTAATGTTTTTTGTGCGGTATGGTTTTCCGTCTGTAAACGTGTACGTATACGTGGCAAAGTAAGCATGCGAAAGCGATACAAAGGAAGTGGAACCAAACAAAAATCCAAATCACATTGTTCACCAATCCAATCCTGTGGCGGTGAGGCTCCTGTTCAAGTTTTCTGATGGGTTGAAGAAAATCTTGTACTTTTCCTCACCCTTCACCTACACACGTTTGTGAGCAGTATTACATGTTTGCAAAAAGTATGTGATATACGCGCTTATCTACTGCACATATATATCATGGATGATTATGGCATCTTCTCTAAATTTCAGGGCATGATAATTTTGTGTGTGCTGCTCTTGACTCTTATATAATAGTACTTGCATCGCATTCTCGGGCTCGTAAAAAAATAAACACTTGTTGAGCTAGGTCTTTTGGGCAACAAGAATAAATATTGCTTGCCACTCGCATGTAAAAACACTTCGAACAAAGAGAGAGAATTATGATGATAAGATAAACAAAGAAGTGAAGTTCATTTTTTCTCGTCTACGGCAGCCGGGAACGTGCGCAAACGAGGTGCGTTTTACGCTGAAAACCGGATTCATTCATTCACAACTCAAGTTATCGCTCCTGTTTTGTTTGATTGTTGCTCCACATCCACGATACAAGGACATACTCGTCTCACTCTTATGTAAGAAGCGATCATCATCGTATTATCAGTTGTGTACACTCCAATGTCGTAATGGGCTTTTGATGAAAAAAGTATGCCAGAGAAGAAAAAAAACAATGACGACTCGCTTTTGGTGGAAAGAAGAAAACTATGACCAGCTCGACTTTTCCTTCAGACATCGTTTTAGTTTTGTGTGCATACTCTGTGGTTGTGGGCTTCCTTCCTTCCAAGTTCGAAATTTGATGAGAATGTGAGAGGGATGACGACGGGCTTAATTAGAGGTTTCATGAGAAGGCAAGGACCTCTTGCCAAAAAATGCGCACTTCGTTGGAAGTGTTTGGACCTTGGGTGACGCAGCTCAATATGCACTTTACCACAACATGTGACACTCGCTCTCTCCAAAAATTTAACTGAAGCCGTACCACCATGCATTGGTGATGCACATCTAATTTGGTGTGGTTGTTGTGAAACTACCTCGCTTAAATGGCTTCTTCTGGAGGAGTACGTTTCAGAGCTGAATTCGTTGTGATTGATTACTTGATTACAAAATGGCATACTAGGAGCTTCTCGCTCAAGGCATGCAAACACATAATGTGTGAGCTAAAAAAACTATTTATCTCACTGTTTTTTGCGCCTTTGTTTCTTATAAGATGCTTGTAAAAAGTATGGCAGCTCATATTAAGAGCATCTTCTTCGTTTCATTGGCAAACTCGGCTGACCTCTGTGAATCTCCATTACTTCCGAGAAGCTCTAATGTGTGCGCTTTTTTGGCGGTATTCAAGGCCGCCTTTGTGCACTGCTCCCACTTTTTCTCCGAGTTGGATCTTAGAGCGTATATATTATTATGTGTGGAGCCCACGAAAAAGGTGAGTCATGTCACGGGATCGTGTGCGTCCCTCTCTACGAAAATTTATTGGATGCACAAAAGTTGCAATAGCACGCTCATCACAAATCTGTACAAGTTCACTAAAAATACACATCGCTGCTCATGTACCTCATGTTGGTAGTTAGAGCTGCTTGGATCGCAGATGGTTTTTTGCAATGTATCATGTAACCACTTTTCCTCGCTAAATTCCCATTTTTGGCTCCATTATTATTACCATCTTCTCTGTCTCGATGGTTTGATCATTGGAAGCTGTAATCATTGATCATTGTATCATCTTCATGACTGAGCATTATCATTCCTTCTCGCTAAATCATTTTCATTTTTTTTGCTCAATTAGCATGTTTATTGGAATCACGTTGTCTTATGAGATGAGAACGCCTTCTCGTCTTCTCTGCGTTACCTGACCCATCTCACGCCAAAATTAGCAGAGGAAGTTGATCCACAGCGAAACACCTATAAAATCCATGAAGTACACTACACCTTCAAATTTCTCGCTTAAACCATAGCAATGCTGAAGTACAATCAAGAGTAGTGGGACTACGCGAATGGTTTTTTTACTTCGTGTAATCTACAAATCATTTCGCCTTCATAATTTTTATATACGTGTGTGTGTGTATTTAAGCATAAAAACGTGCAAGTTGTGTTGAGATTAAAGGTTGAAAACATTCCAAGAAAGAGACTGTAAAATTTCGCACTCTGCAAACAAACCTATAATGTTCGCAGACAAAGTTCTTTAACCACACTTCCTCCTATATATGAAAAAAATCAAACTTTGATTTAATTGTGAAACGCTGAAATTCATCCGCCTTATTTACATATTGGTAACGAACATTAATTTATTTTTAACAAATACTTAAACACTTTCAAAAGACATGAAGGAAACATTGGACGCAAATTGAATTCCAAAGAGAACATAATCTGCCAAGAATATGTATAATTTAAATTTATACTTCGGTTTGTTCCAGTCTTCCAATAAAAATGCGACGCCAAGTTTACTCCAGCGCTTTGAGAGGTGTGCTCGTGCAGAAATGCAAGGCCTCTTCCCACAAACTCGAATATCTCAGCAGAACAACTCCCACTCATACTCTCGCGTGAGAACTCATAAAGCTCAGAAAAAACAGTGGCTCTCATCAGCCGCATTTATGATCACCACCCCAATCAGTGTTTTCCTCCCTTATTTACTAAAAATGGGAGAAAAATAACGTACCATAATGCTACAAGCCCACGAGTATACACGCTCAATTGAAAACTTTGAGTCTAGTTTTGCAAAATATTCTCCGAGAGGTCTGCTCTCGCTCAGTCATTAATCATTATGCATAAAAGAGAGGGAGAACGGAACGTTATTTTTTGTGCTTCCTATATAAATCCTTGCTTGAATATTAAGAGATAATCTCGTGTACTATTTTTCTTTTTATATCTCTCCCGCTGTACTTTGACCATTGTACCTTGTATTTTATTCATATAATATTGTTTAGTTTCTCGTCCATAATCTCCTCGTTTTCTATCTGCACAAGATTTTTGCGTGAAGAGCGACAATTAAAAGTGGCTAAATGGGATCATGATATAAATGTGTGACAAAAAGTCACAATTAAAACACTCATCAATTCTCTTGTTCCCACTCCTACAATTACGTGCAGCAGCCACTTCTCATTTTTTACAATCCAATTAAAACGTTATGCAAGAGCTGACAGAAGCATACATCACATACTCTAGCAAGTCGTCAACTTATTACAGAGCGCATGTTCGTGGAGAGTTTTGACACTTGATCAAAACCAAATGTGTCATCTCTTTTATGTAATGGGTCAGCGAAGAGATTAGGAGTAAATATCACAGGTTTTCTATAAAATATTATATTACGTGCTCACACATTATCCTTCTCTGCTTTAATGGTTAAACTAAACGAGAGAAATTTATAAGTGTAAATCACCACTAAGAAAATGGCGGAGAGTGGCGAAAAAAAATGTGATGACGACGAGCTTCTCTAACATCTGCCAATCTGCTCATGTGACCCATGCCGATCACACAGATGTCTAAAAAAAAGTCGTCAAGCTCATACCAGAGCAGACATGAATAGCCAGAAGATTCTGCGTAAATGAAGATCACTTTTGTGATGCATTGACATAAATTATGGTTGAGACAATTATTTATCCTTGGTTTTCTTGAGTAGCTGGCAATACGTGCTATGTGATGATAGGCTCATAGGAAGATAGCAGACGTGACAAATTTGCCATAATACAGTATTTCTCTCCGTTTGCTCACGTTAATTGTGACAAAAGGGGCGTATTTAGTGGATTTTGCAGAAGGCAAACGAAAATTATGCTACTTCAAAAGTTACGCAAAGCAAGCTCAAGAAGAGCATCCCTTTTGGGGGAACAACCTAAACTATACATATTTTTTGGGTGAAAAAGTAATATTGAAATCAAAATTAGACAGAGTTCACTCAACCAGTTTACATAACGAGTGGTGGTGTTGTGGATGTAGAGCGTTCCGTTCTTGTAAGCGATGATGATGATGATGACATAATTTTTCGTGCGATTACACCAAATCGTTTTCAGTTTTGGCTCAACTTGAAAACAAAACGAAACGTCTCAGTCTCAATGTTTTCTGTGATGATGATGGTGATGAGGAGTGTAGGTCATCATGTAAATTAATGATCACGTTGGAAATTTGGTGGATGCCTGTCTTAAGAGTCTCGAATGGGGAGAATTGACGAGATACTGAAATTAGATTAAACGTCCGCCACACAGAGGAGAGTGTGCCTTTAAAATCATTATCTTCGTTATTACAACACCCCAACATCCTGCACTCACCACCTTAATGGCTGAAAAAAGACACCACGAAAATATCAGAGATTTTTTTGCGCAATGTGCACCTCTGCAGGATAATAATGCCGGTGTGTTTTTGACTCTTGCAAAATAACGTTTTTTTTTAAATATCGTAGTTGATGAAATGTTTATTGCAACAAAATAATGGTATGCTTATCTCTGTAATGCAGAGAGTTTTAAGAAAATCAGTAATCTCACAAAGTATAAGGATATATGGATGATTTTATCGCGACTATATTGTTATTCGTGGGTACATACATAAATGTGATGCGGCTTGAGTAAGATTAATATAATAATAAAAATATAATTTGAGTAGTATTCTTTTTCAAGTCTTGGATCAAGTTCATGTCTCATTTTTCCAAGTCTCTTACTCTATTTTGCTAAATTGCCTCTCTGAAATTGAGTTGGGTTCACAAAGAAATATGCATAATTATCTTTTTGAAGAGGGGTACACCACTCGAGTGGCGTCGAGGTAAGTAATCAGCAACAGCGAGAGATATTTTCTTACGCTTATCTTGGGAATGAGAATTCACTTAGGGGGACTCAATCATTTTTCAAAGCCATAATATGTAATGATACGCAACACAACGTCTGTGGAGGACATTATTACAAAATACACAGCACACGCCGCAGACTGCTTGATTGCTTATCAGGGAGCATGATGAATATCGAAATCGTTGGCATTATCAAGAAAATGGAATATTAGACTGGCTGCATGTACGATAATGTTTACATCAGCTCTTATGTTGGTGAAGAGATACCCACCACCTTCAGTGTCTCTCTTAATGAGCAAAACATATTTTTTCCAAATTTCAGTCTGAATTAAGAAAAGGTGTCTTCAAAATTACAATGGCTCACCTTTAGATCCCCATGTAATTGATATGCTAATTTGTTTCTTTGTGTTTTTTTTTCTCTCTCTCTCTGCATTCACGTCATAAATGAGGATTTCAATTAATCTCGAAATGAAACACTCCACAAAATAGAATCATCCTCATCACTCACATAAACAAAGAGAAGCATCATCATCCTCTAAATTAAGAGAGAGCACAATTTACGCGCAACAAGACGGAGTACGAAAAGCATTTTTTCGTGTTCAGCCCTAATTATCAGCTAATTCTCCGCAAATGAGGAAAAAATCTTGCTGGATAATGATCTCGGGTTTGAAACATCATTTTTTTCCTACCTCTCTCCCAAAATCCTCTCATATACCACACACACAAAGGAGCAGAGAAAAAAACATTGCTTTGTGATGATGGATGATGAAGCTTAATACGAGGAGCAGAAAAAAAAATCTTGTGTGTTCACAAAATGAAGAGATAAAAAAAAGTTTGTGTGTAACAAGAAGAAATTCGGCAGTAAACACAAGGTTGCACACTGTGTTTCACACACACAAAAATAATCATGTAATTATGCCAATAAGATGATCAGAGTGTGGAGTTCAGGCGTATGTGTGGTGTTATATGAAAAAAAGCTGTGTAGCAGAATTTTTACACGCTCAATGAACTGCACCGAACAAGATTGCATGTATGCTTTTGCCTCTGCAGCTCACACCTAATTTTCCCGTGTGCATACAATACTACTATGCCATGTGCGCTAAGACCATGCATTTAGTAAAATGTTCGAGATGAATTTTATAATAATATTGTTTAATAAAGTTTAAGTTTATTAAATAGTGTGACATTCTCAAATAGCCGGTTGAATAATTAATGCTCGTAAAGTGTTTCCATGACAAAAGGAAGCCATTGTCCGGTACGTCTCCTGCAAAAACCATAAAACTCGTATGTTTTCGCTGAAATTTGATACGAAATGAGACGAATTCTCCGCTCAATTCACTTACCATGGAATGTTGAGACTGCTTAAATAAACCAAATCATGTGTTGAAACTCCTCACTCCAGTCAATCCATTCGGCACGCCGTCGCCCATGCCGCTCAATTCGCAGGTGAAGGTTCCTAAATGACGCGAGTCGCACAGCTTCAAATCGGCCGTTGAAGAACTTACATTTGCGAAGGTCGTCCACAAATCCCTGCACGGTTTTGCGAATGGGGTACAAATGGAATTCTGCCAACATGGCCCACTCCTTGCTCAGCACGTCCCCGATGGCTTCGATGAAGCGGTCGAGCTCGTCGTGGAACAAGGAGAGGAGCGTGAGTGTGAAGCTGGCGTAGTCGAAGTAGGACACATGCCACCGAAACGTCCGCTCCAACATTTGGCGCACCAGGCTCAGGAAGACTTCTTGGAATGCTTGCACTTCGCGCAGGAGGCCTGGAAGGTGACGCAAGTCCATCTTGAAGCTGCTCGCGGACATTCGCATGAATCCAATACTGACCGCAATGGCGTGCTTGAACCGCCCACAGAGGTCTTTGTAGACCCCTTTTTGGATGGCGTTGTAGTACATGTTGATTGGTGGCACGGGCATCGTGTGCAGTATTGTCTCCAGAGAGATACACTTTGTCAGAAAGAGCTCACCAGACACTTGGTATTGTGCACACTTTTTTAAAAACAATAATGAGAGCGAATGAGTTGGAAAGATTGATTAACTCTAGATTATAGCAATTAAACTGGGTCGATTTTTTTAAAAATTAAAATACCCTGAAAAGATGACTTTGTAATACAAGCTCATCGAGAGCAAACGTCTTGACAAGTGGAACACGACGTCCAAAATGTCACTACAAGTGGATTCGCTCTTTTACACAATCCCTTTACAAGATGACTAATTGCAAAGGCAGAGAATCATGTCAGAAAGTCGGTCCGCTAAGGAAATAAAGTGACGACTGGAAAGGACTGCGAGTCAGAGATCATGATTTTGTGATCTTGTGTCATGACACCAACGAAGGCAGTTACCAACTATCCACTTTTTTTAGGTACAAGTAAGTTATCCGATTTCAGAGATGGGAAGTGCGAGCATTTTACGATTTTTTAAGTCGGACTTGTCTCAATATTCTTATTATGGAGACAAGTTGAAATGGAGCAATGTATGCGTATCCAAAGCTCATTCAGAAAGGAAGCTCTTAACGTACTTAGATATTATTTTTTGTAAACAATCTCGCGAAACGTTTTTTGATATTCGCAGCTGTCCTCTAAATGACTCTTTCTGAGGAAAGCATCCCTTGATTTTAACATGGATTGTAGAGAGTACAAGGGTTTGATTCTTAAAGTTTGCTCCACGACAGTGACTCATCACCTTAAAGCTGGTGTTACAGTTGTGCCAAAATAAGTGGTTTCATGGACGCACACAATTTTTCAGTCAAGTCGACCATTATTTCAAGAGACAGAGAATGCCGATTTACGACTTCCAAAGTATCACATCCAGTAGAACAACTCACTCATAATACGAAATATATGGTATTAATCCATATAAAAAAATAAATAACTATTTTACTTCCAAGTTGAAGTACATATTTTTTCCTGTTGAAAATTACAACGATGATCGAGTCGTCTGTAATACATAATCTTTTATAATGGCAAAGTTGTTGGTAAAGTCGCAACTCTTTGCCCGACGAAAGCTTGTCATAATAATAATCGTGGCATTTTTTTTGGTAAGCATAAACAATTTACATTTCATCATACCATTACCAAATGTGTGGTTTATCGGCTTCATGCATTGTACAGTGCTTCTACAATTTTATCTCTACAAGTATTTTTTTCTTTCTACACACCAATGATGAGTCACATTTGTGCTACCATTAATTTTGCTCAGTAATTAGTAATTAACAACCTGATACTTTATGCATCGTTTATTAAAATTGTGTGGAAAAAAATAACTATGTGTTACATAATGTCATCTTCACATTTGCATGTTTTGCATTTTTACTCAGATGACAAATGGACACGACTTTGGATTTCATGATGTGCTCTACCCAAAAAAACTCTCCCTCCTCTGAGCGTCTCCATTGTGCAAACATTTTATTAGCAACGAAGAAATCAAGCTGCGTCAATACAAATGACACACATCCCTTCACATATTCTCCATTCATAGCATAAAAAAACGGCGAATTTCTAGCCACCTCGTAATAAGCGTCAGCATGAGAGAAGCATTTCCTTTCTTGACAACTTTCTACAATCCTGTCAAATAATCAACTCGATGTTCCTCTCTCTCTCGCTCCCGATAAGCAGTTTCAATTCTGCGCAGACATCCACGCAGGAAAGCTAAGTAATTGGGCTTTTTTGACCACTATAAATATTGAGATTACATGAGATCACAAAGGGAATAGAAAAAAAATGCAACTCACTCATATCAGACAAGATGAGGGACGGAAAGTGAACATGTACACAGAAGAAAAAAAATCCTCGATTAGTTCAACTTGTCAATCTTGTTTATTTATCTAAGAATCAAAAAAAAACGACAGAGAGAATATAAAGTAATTCATAGTTGACAATAAAGATTTATAGCCTAACATACACAATATTATGTGCTCCGCGGGTTATTTAACACCTTCAAAAAATGTGCTCATGATGAATGAGTTTGATTACTCACACAAAGAACTCACACTGCTCGAATACACGCTCTGAAATGATCTTTAATTTATACATCTCAAATATTACATAATTACACTCAATCTCGAAACATTCGTACAGTCTGAACTGATAACACGATGAAAAATGCAGTTCTGTTATGCGTTTTCCACATTTTCAATGTTTTTTTATGAAAACCCCTGATTATCATATTGGATTATTGAAATTTTTCACCTGCGAATCAACTTCATCACATTTCAAAAAGTAGTATTATTATATTACTATATTGTTTTATATAAAAAATTAACAAAGTCCGCCTGCTCGAAGTAATTGGTGCAATTCTCTCAAAACTTGAGGAATGTATAGAAAAAGCAGTCTCTCAACCTTCACGAGCATTTGTGTTGCTTTAAAGGATTTATTACATAAATCATCAGAGAGAGAGAGAGATGATCGACTTTTCTGTTTCAAAGTGTGAAGTTTGTGCTCCCTTTCTGATGATCTCGCCACCACCAGCGGTATTCAACCTTGCTGAGCTAACACGTTTTTAATAGATCTTGTATTATTGTGAACACATCGCCGTCTTGTAGAATACTCCTTTTTGTTCTTTTTCTGTGCGGTTACATGTATCGTGTACACACACGCCACGTGAGTCAGTGAACCAGTCTTTTGTTTCAAGTTCAGGGATACTGAGCACCACACTTACAAAGCTTGTTAGGCAAAGCTCCACTATTTCGTATTCTTCGCAAATACGTATGACCATTGCAATTTGTAATGCTTACTTTTATGTGAATTGTTCCTTTGTAGCTATAATGGTATATGGTGCACACAACGAGTTGCGCTGAGGTAATTCCCATTATCTGCAGAGTGGTGCACGAGTAAGTTTTATAAGCTTTGTTATAATGTGAACGTACAAACAACTGTATTTTTTTTCAAATCAAAGATTTTTTTCTAACATTGAGTTTCCTCCCTCTCTCTCTTCAGTTATTTGTAATTTGTACATCGTGTTGGTGTACTAGTTGCCACTTCCGCCTCTCAAATTTTGAAAGGAAAATTTAATGTACAGAAATGACTGCAGGGTTTCTTTCTTCAACGAGCCATTGCGTCTGTTGTATAAACACACATGAGTTGAAAATGTTCCGTTTTCTTTTATATTATAGCAGTCATTTAGCCAAAGGGGCTGGGAGCACACTTTTCATTTTTAGAGGCGAATTAAATATAAAACAGTCTCGTTGAAAACGGAGCAGAAGGAAGGGCGGTCACAATATTGAAAAAAACGACTCAATCTATAATGAGCATAATAATATTTAAGTGCTATCAAGTCCTATTCACATCCTGCGATGCCTTCAGGTTGAAGGCTTTTATAATTGGTTGTAGAGAAACAAGTGTGAGATAAAAATTATTTTACGAGCGGTAACACCAGAAGTTTATTTCTGGATATGGAGAGTCTTTGTTACAAATACTAATGATGCTAACGCTCTTTTAACGAGCAATCACTTGACACACATTGTGAGATTTATAAACCCCAAAAATTGAAAACGGGAAGCTTGGAAGCCTCACCGCATTGATAAGCGAAATTCTCCTGTTTGACAGGGATGACAATGAGGATCGAGAATTCACTTGCATTGACAACTGTGAGTTTGTGTGTTTTTTGCATGAGTTGTTTTCTGCCTCATTCTAATTTCAGCTTTTTATAGAGCGTATAAACCTCGGAAAATGATAATACGACGGGGTTTTTTTGTTCATGTTTATTAGTCACCACAATCTCTCCTCGGTCACCGCTGAACAAAGCAAAACTGTACCTAATTATAGAGGACTTAACGGTAGGAAACTTCGCGTTTTTTTACTCCCAAAGTTTAGCCCATCAGAAAAAAAGTAGAGATTTAAAAACTTTTCGTGTTGGTAGTGCCTACAGGTACGAATTTTGACTCAAGCATGTAATATCATAAATACATACGGATTTGTAATTTTGTAACTAAAACCTACAAAAGGCCAACAGCAAACATACGATTTTTTTTCAAGTACCGTTGAATATATCCGTTGATAATGATGCCTAAGCTTTTGTCATGCATTGAGTAGCGTTTTGTTTCGACGCTTTTCTAAAAACAAACCAATTAGTAGGAAGGATGATTGCCTATGGAATCAGTATCAGTTCTAACGGTACTCCTCTCAAAAATACGTCATAAACTTGCGGAATGAGCAAGTTGTGAGTTGTACCTCCAACACAATCAGTAACCATTCTTTTTTATTTAAGCGCTTATGAACACTTAAAGTTTCATGGGTTTCGTGTTTCCATTGTTGTCAACTTTTTGGAGGAGGTGGAGGCAAAAAAATGAGGAGCAAAGTACATAAAAATGCTTGCTTTAAACAAGTCATCAAACTGGATAGTTGTGCTCTCACACAAGTAAAAACTTGTTGCCATTTTATTTCCCAGGGACACGCTCAGGATTTGAATGATGATGAGTGTGTCTCTGTGTGGTTTATGAGCACGAATGATGCATTTTTTTAAAATACGCAATCCAACGGGTCTTCTCGTTTTAAGTGTTCTCGTAAAAAAAATGTGCAACGCGTTGAAATATGAGCATTTACGGCGAAGGTCGTCGCGTCGTGATGAGCTTTCTGTAGAATTAAGGGAATGCAATCCTTCGTCCAAGGTTAACTGTTTCAACTGCTTTTTTTCATTGGAATCAGCATTTTACCAGTGAAATAAATTTCACAAAGATTTCGTCCAGCGTTGGTGATTTGAAAAGGAGGAGATAAGCTATAAATACGCTTACACATAGATTACTTGCTTATCTAAGCGCATGTTTAATGCGCCCATTGTATACTTTCCAGCCAATAAAATTGAGTAGTAAAATTGAGAAATTCTCGGAGACTGAAGATACCCAAAATGTATGGAAATGAAGCAAGTTTTTCTCTATTCTGTCCACTTTTGTGGACTACTTTTGTTATAGTACCGCTCTATATTTCTCATAAACCACTCTCATCTGATGATGTCGTAGACCGGATTTTTCGCATCTGAAATAAGAAAAAAAAAGTTGGTTGCGGTGGTGATGATGATGATCAGGATGACGTCCAGAATTCGTAATCCACTCGAGATGATTTACACTGAGAGAGTGTGACGTGAGCATTTGTCAGGTTCTCAGATCTCACAGTAGTAGAGTTTACATGAAGAAGACTCCAACTCTGTCTGATTTACATTTCGGGCAACTACTAGAGAGACGCTTGAAAGCTTTCAATTAACCTTGGAACCACACACTGGAAAAAAATCTGCAATCGAACTACCTATACTTTGCAGTATTTGTCGCGACTATACTTTTCTGTATGGATATAGACGGAAGATTTTGCCTTGATTTCCACACAAAAAAAGTTTCTACACGCATAGGGAATCCTGACAAGATTTTCCTTTTTATTCGACATCATCATCACAAAGATGATCATCATCACTCCATATTCCATACTGTTCATCACTTCAACACCGAATCCAATTTCCAGTCGTTTTCCTCTCTCTATTTATAGCTAACCTTCAACAGTTGGGTATTTGTGGTGAAGAGAGATTTAGACGCACATGACGCTACATTTTTTTTGCTTCTAGTGGATCGGAAAGGTACAAATTGTAAATTCATTTACAAAGTTGCCAATACATAACTCAATAGGATGATGTTGATGCGTTTTGCGGAGAGCGGTGTGAAGTAATGCACGTGTAAAATGAGACTCTAGCAGCAATATATTATTGTTATTGATATTTCTCACACACTCTCGTGGAATCTGAGCTCCATTTGTGGTTGAAGCAAGGCTAAATACATGCTTGCTTATTAATAAAAATGCACACCAAAAGTGTGGGAGAGAACGTGTAGAAATGCAGTATTTGAGGTTATCTTTTTGTTGTGAACATGGAAAAATGGAAACGTTGCATTACTATTTTTCCTGATGGTACTTCCATAAAAGCAGCGTTAAATACGAAGAGTCAAATATTGCTGAGGTATAACACGCGGCAGAATTGTGGATATTTGTAAGTCAGCGTGCACAACATTATGCTTTGTTGTTCTCTATGGAAAACTTGCTCAGAGTTAAAATTATTAGCTGAGAAGATGCATCAAAAGTTTGCAAAATCGTTGTTGGCAATAGTATAGAGACGCATAATTAAAATGCAGCATGCATTGTCATTTTTATAGCTTTATCTTTTGAGCCACATGACTTTGTACAAGTTAGCCATAATATTTTTTTTGCAAAGCCACTAAATAAATAGTTGACTGACGATGAGGATGAGCGTGGCACTTCATCCATCATTTTTTGGTGAAAAACAGGTTTGCTCGCAAACAGAGGCGCGTGCACAACAGTGCTGGAAATGGAACAAGGACGTAACTATTTTTTTCTGGAGATAGTTTTTTGAGGGAAGCAATATGACGTGAGACTGTATTATGTAAATCCTGCGAAAACCAGGTAGAAATAAGGAAGTCCGGTTTTATGTACTTGCATAACACCCTCATCTGATTCGAGGAAAACATCCAAGGGGAACCGTTCGCTAGAGCGATGTGATTATGCGAAGTGATGTCGCAATGGGGAGAAAAACAAGCGATAAAAAATGGCGATTATTATAGGACTTTGGATAGATAACCCTCACCTAAATGCCTATTAGCCTATATGCACACGCGTCAAGTAGGTTTTGCAACTCTTATTTGCTTTATATCACTGTCTACTGCTATGCTTCGCTCGTACACTTGTGTCATAAAAAAATGTGTATAATATACCTAGGCATAATTTATGGTGCGGGTGAAGAGAGTGAGAAGTGTACGTGAATTGCATTTTGGTGTTGGGATGACGAGACAAGTGAGAATTAACAAGCTTCCAAAATCAAAAATGTGGTAAACCTAATAAAAAGGCAGATTGCAAATTGAGCTTGCCTTTTTTCGAGGGGTGGAGGGGAGAAGGGTGCATTGTTGATATCAGTTTTACACAAACGTCTTCTCTTTTCGCTCATTGTGAGTTCTCTCACACGCCCCATTTATCATGATGATTTTGAGCGTTGATCAAGCGTGAACTTGCTAACCATCTCCTTTGTCTACAAAAGAAACCCTTGTGCACTCCATCGAGAAAAATCTGCGTGCTTTTGGAATTTTGAGGAGTGGCAGCAATATATTATGTTCCTATTCAATGTCTGCACTAAAATACTCCTGCTCATCTATTCAAAATGTAGGAAAACAACACATTTTACATTCATCAATAGATTTTCATCCATCGAGGGCTGTGCTCTGATTTTTTTTATTGTCACACCACACGCGCAGCCATAGCAGTCTTCTTGCAACTGCAACACATTTTGTCAATGTGGTGTAAAGATTTTGATTTTTTTCTTGTGCAGGAAGATGAAAGGCAAATACAGGAAGTAAAATCGGTATGAGTTGCACACACATAAAAAGTCATACTGTCACTACCTCATGCATAATACATATTGTTATGATTTGAGTCTGTGAGCGCTTTTCAGTCCACACCACTTTATTATCCATCCAGAGACATTATTGACAAAGAGCCACAACTGTGTTTGAATAAATTGGTTTTATTTTTCTCGCAAATAGTGCATAATACATACCTCTGATCAACCACTGGGATTCGGACTACGTTAATGTCGCTGTGAGGGTCTTTGCGCAATTCAAAGTTTGATATGCAAACAAGATACTACAGGAGGACGGATTTAGGGTAAATGGCGTGATTTTATACAGGTAAAAAAACTACCAATATAATAACAATTCCTTCCTGAATTGAGTTTTCTTGAAAAACTTATGCAACACAATGTTTTTCAACATCTCTCTTCTCGCACGACATCCACATTCTTCTGGCCTCGTTATTACCTTTAGAAACGTATTGATTTGCTCAATGGAGCAAAACAATATTTATGGAGTGACTTGACGCAAACTGATTTCCCAACTCTGTGCGCTGTATGTTGGCAAATTTTTCTTTGTCAGAGGAGGACCATACATGTGGCTGCAGCAACAAGTGGGAAAACTCCAGAGACAAAGACGCTCATTCTTTTTCGGCTGTGCGTCGGTAGGTGCTCGACGGAAAATGGGAAGAGCATAACAAAGAGGGAATTCATTTAATACAACTTCGCCAAAAAGTCCCACAACTGAGGCGTTTTATTGCGTCTGCGTAATCTGCCTCGATATGACGATGACAAAAGGGAAGTCTGTTGACAAGACAAAGTGGTGTATCGAAACAAAGGGGAAACAAAGAGATGTGTGAGTGTGTAGGTTGTGACAAATTGTGGCAAAGCAACCTTGGGCGTCTCTCCGCACCTCATCACCACAACACACTCGTCTCACAGTGTTTGTAATGGTAATCGTAATACTAATTCGTGAGATGATTTATGACGATAATGGCTAATTGAGCGATAAATATGATTACCAAACATCCTAAACGAGAGAAAGAAAGAAAGTGTAAGAGATAATCGTTTTTAAGGATATTTGTTATTGTCACTTAATTTTTTTTGTGTCTAAATCCTCCTCTCATAAATCCTGCTGGAGAAGCATGGTTAATAATGAAACAACATCATTAGTGTGCGCACATTATGGTGAGGATGTGTTATTACATATTTTGCACACAACAGATTTTTATAGGAGTCAACTAGAGAGAGTGTGAGTCAACCTTCAGAGTCACACATTTTGGCGCAGATGGTGACGAAACAGGAGTTAAAATGAGATTAATATTTAAGAGATTTTTCAGTTGAGAGACTTGTTATTTTAACACGTCAGCAAAAAACGCCGTTGTAGGCCAATGATGCACAATCATAGTGATTTTGTATAGAAAAATGGGTTTCGCTGTGTTGATTTCACATTTTCTCTCCAAACGTTTTGTGCTCTAGACAGGAAGAGTTGATGACTGAGAAAGAAAGAGATCAGTTTAGCTAAATGGTCCTGCGATAAGATTTACCCAAGGAAATCATGGCGACAATGACTAATCTGTGTGTAGACCTCTGAAGATTAATATTGCCATTATTCTCTCTCTCTCTTCTCAAAGATATTATTCTTTCTCACACAAAAGCGTGTGATAGAGTTGAACTTTAAAAGTAAAAAAAACAAGCCAAAGATTTGCATTAACGCCCCATAGTTTTACTATGCTTCTGCTTGGAAGCGACTGAAACTGTCGACAAAAATGTAATTGCATGGTTACCATGACCTTTCCCCTTTTGAAAAGCAGTCTTTGCAAAAATAAGTCACAGACAGACAAACAACAAGAGTATTAAATTTCACATTCTGGCTGCTTTTTAAAAAACTGTCCTAATATTTAGGGATGAGCGACGACGCAGGTGCGCATTTCAGAGAAAAAAGCATTGCTCAATTTTTCGTCAAAGTTTTAATGCACTCCTTGGAAAACAAGTAGCTTCATCTTGACCGACACGAGTTTGTTGAAGTCAACCAAAGCTGTGATGAATTCATCAAAAGCAGAATTTTCCATGTGTTTCAAAAACTACTTGAGCGGAATGACGCATTTCCCGATTTTATACTCAAAATCTTCCAGGCCAAAGTTACAATCCCACGCTTGCAAATGGATTGAGCTGGACATCTTTTAAAGAAAGGAAATATAATCTCCACTTCTAATGATAATTTATTCCGTTGACGATTCCACCATAAATGTTTCTAAATGAAGCATCCTCATCGCTATCTTCGTCTCTCGACGTCATTGCAAAAGGATATGACATTCCTCTCTTTGCCTTGCTGTTGTTGTGAAGCTCTTGTGTACTTCTTCTCTCCATTGTTGAGAGCCATACCTTCTTCGTCGTGCTCTCTCTCTCTTTTTTTTAGACATTTTGGTCATCAACCATGAAGGTTATTCTCGTTGACGATGTTACGGTCATTTGAAGAAAAATTGCACACCGTGTAAGACACACATATTATTTTGTTTTCCATCAGCTCATCACAATGTGCGATTGGACACTGCAAATTGCAAACATTACAAATTGTATAAAATAAAAATATATTTTTTTTTCATTACTTCTCGCGATAATCCGTGTGAACATTGCTTGCCCCCACAAGAATTACATGAGAAAGAGAACATGCTCATTTTTATCATCTTTCTATATATATTGCTCACACACATTACAATCTTGTAATATTGAGTATGCACCTGATTGATTTTTAAAGTTAGTCAAAATTAATGCATCACCTCACACGTAATGCTCGCGTGCATATAGTAGCGAGAGAATAAATTATAGCGTTTTTTTTCATATTCACAATTTTTACACAAGATGCACCTGCGCATCGACGTGGGCTTGAGCAAGTGTCCAAAGTCAAACATTGTTGTTTTTGCATGTCATGTCTGTGTGTTTTCCTCTCTGGACCTTCGTAATGGTATTGATGTTGCGATAGAGTAAACAGTGAGAGAGAAACAACTTGTACTTCAACGACCGTGGCCCGTTCACGGTCGGTTAAACATATTTGCTTATAAAAAAAGATGTGTATACATAAACCGACCGACACACTCATCATCATGATCATGACAACGTTTTCTGCATTAAGTATCAGGAGTCAGAAAATGTATATCCAATCCATAGCATGTTTAAGATCGTCAGGATAAATACACTTTGTTGTGTCAACCGCACAAAAACATTGGTGCACTTCAATCATCATAAAAAATCTTCTCCGAAATAGAGAAGTTGATAATATGATGTTGTGTATGGATGCGTCCACACATGTTTTTTTGCTCATACATAATATTATGCTCCTCATTGATGCAGTATCAATTCTGTTCGTCGTCGGTAAATTAGCAAAGCACCATCAACATCATCTTCGTCTCACACAAATTTCTGTAATCACTCGTCGAGCTTGCTCATTCAACAAATTCTCGTGATGATGATGGATGACGATGAATTATGTATATGGCTTTTGATAAGAATCTCAAAAGTCCTCTCGTATCCACCGAATTGAATGAATACGAATTGAACGACAAAATTATGGGAAAGACATGTCCGCTTCGCGCTTACACACCTCATTTCCAGTTAATTACATATTACAACGAGGGGCAGCTTTGGGAGCAGAGACGCATTTGACCCATAACACGGTGTACAGTTCGACGTGATGTCTCACCGTGAGCTCATTGAGTCGTTGAAATATATGCTAATGAGGTACAACAATGAGATAGTTAACTGACTCAATTTTTCAACGCTTGTTGCAATTCGCAATGTTTCCAACGGTTGTATTTGTGATTGAGAATTAACCCTTTTTTTCTCCACAAACATGCACACACTCATGTTTACAAGGAAGCTTACTTTTTTGTGTGCACACATTTCAAACTGGGATGTGTACGCGTGATGAAATCTGGAAGTAGATATTATATACACACGGATAAAACACACTTGTATTTACTATATCCCCCAATATTTTTATACAAATACCTCAACATTAAACCCAGCCTGTGTAAAATATAATACTAATAATCCTCGACCCAAACATAAATTCAGAGGCTAACAATATTTTGGGAGAGGATGAGTCACACAAATGTGTAACACTTGACAAGGCTACACCACCCACTCAACCACACGACTAAAGAGGAGATCAGCATTGTTCATATTTATTTCGGCATAATATAAGACTAAAAAGTACGGAATCCACGGAGCGTGCATATGCAAACATCAAAACTGTGTACAATAATTTTGCACACATTGTAATAAAAGCGTGTACAAGGAGGGTTGAAAGAGTTACAGTTATATACTATGGACTCGTGTATGTCTATATTGTATAAGCCAGAGAACACACAGAAAGCAACAGACTTTTTTACTACGTTTTTTCTCCAAAGTGTTGTTGTTATCTGTCATTCACAATTCATTCAACTTTGCTCCTGGTCAATCACATATGCAAAGAAAAAAACGACGTACAAAAATCTCTGCACCTATCATCATCATCAAACTCATGATGACAAGCTTCCATACACAGACATACATGTGTTTATTTATGTGGATTTCGCATAATATTGGGATTATGATGGAGGAAAATGGAATAAGAGAGAGAGCTTGGTGAAACTGCGTAAATCTGCGGAATACCTACTGTTTGTGCTAATCATTTAGAATTTTATTAGGAGACAGCTCGTATCTGACAGTTGAATGCATTTATATTTTCCAATTTGTTATCCACTATGATGATGATGTTCCAGTCAGAGAGAGAAAACAATATCAGATTATTTCGTTTATGTCAACAAAAATACAAACCTGTTTTCATACCTACGAGAAAGAGCGAGAGGAAAAGAAGCATAAAACGATTGATATTATTGAAGAAACCGTTGAATTCATAATTAATGACAATGATGACAGGGTTACGTGAAATTTTTGTTTTAAAAAGAGCGACTCGAAGATTTTATTATAAATATCTATAATATTGCCTGGATATACTGGAAATGGCGCTGATAGTACATACAAATGCATCAATTACTACGTGCATCCTTACTTTAAAGATAACTGTGCCCCACCATTACAACCAATTTTATACATTACAATTTGAAATCAAGTTGAGCACGTCTGTCCCACAGCTCATTTATTCAAACTCAAGTAACTCAAGGAATGAAAGGAAAAATCAAGACGTTACAAGCATCACACACGCGACACCAGAGCGAAACCATTGCGTGTCGTGATTTTCCACAGGGAGTATGATTACTTCTGCTGCAATACTGAAATCAGTACAACGCCACCAATTTACATGTACAACTGCAGCACACCAATCTTTCTCTCTGATCCATCTTTTGTTGTGAGCATGTTTTCTTGTAAATTTTCAACTCATTCAAAGGGAAATTAGTAATAAAACCGCGTACATTTTGCGTAGTGCTTTGCAATTCGCAATATCACCACTCTTGCTCGTCGTATCGCGATTTCATTGTGACTCACTCAGAAAGAAAGGAGTTTAACAGCAAACTGTCACTACAACTTTACAAGACGCGTACTTAACCTATCTCACTTTTCCCTTTATCTACAAACTGTAAGTATCAAAATTAATGACATGACATGACTTGCACATATCGCATCATCACCATCATTTCACAAAAAAAAATCTCCCTGCTTTTCACACCTTTTTTTACTTTCCATCCACAAAGTACGATACCTTGCTGATGCTCAGAAACACACCTTTTTCTTCTCAAAAGGTATGAGCAATGAGTTTTAAAATTCAATGAGACCCTTGCTTGAACTCACAACTTGTCAGTGACATTCTCAAGTTCACAATGTTGAGGAAAGACACACACTTCAAATAGAGGCGGATGCTCTCATCAAAATGCATCTTATAATCGCTCCCTGCATTTTCTGAAGTTTTCATTGTTACGGTGTGACATTGCAAGAAATATTCAAAATGCAAGCTTATTTAAAAAAAAAACATGTGAAGAGTGGTTGAAATCAAATAAAATTGTATTATCCCATTTTCTTCCTTTACTGATTGTTTTGAACTCTACAAAAAAACTGCTCTGCACCTCAATAAATGAGAAGAACAACGCTCCGTCAGAGTCAACACTCCTTGATCCCATTGTGTTTGAAATGCGAGGAAGATGTTTTTGTGAAAATTTGTCACTTCATCATCGTCAATTGTGAGGCGCACCCGAAGAATGGTGTGTGCATCTTAAATACGGTAGGACCGTTGACCGTGCATTGTTTTACGAAGCTTTCATTTTTGGGGTTGAATGTAACAGCACATTTTTGCTTGTGTTTCATTTCTTATTGTATGCTTTGAAAGTATCAGTGAAAAAATTGAATGCTACAATTTTTGGTTATTGTTTCTCACTTCTTTTGACATCCTTCACATTCAGAAAGGTCCTCCACACCAATTTGTTAAAAATAATTTCACCAAATCTTGCTAGTCTTAACGCAATTTTTAGGTAAAACATTTTTTTTTGCTTATTACGATTACAACACATCGACCTCTGAAATCCAAGGTAGCCTCTCACAAGTCAGCATAACGAATTGTGCCGTTGTGTTTCTAGTGTCCTTTGAGAAGTTCAGTTTGGGACTTTTCTCATGACACACATGAGAAAAATGAAGACAAACAACTAAATGAAGAGCTTGGTGCATCTGTGCATTTAACTTGTAGCTCTCCCAATGTTTTACAAATTATTACACACTCCAAACAAGAACGAAAGGGCATCACAATAATAAAATAGAAATTAGCTGTAATGTCTGTTGTTTTAGAGTCATTCTTACTGCGATGAATCATGAAGGAATTCTATTCTTCACCCATTAAATGATTTCATTTTGATGTCCAAAAAAGAAAGAAAAATTACACGAAGCTTCTCTCCCTTTGAGAATGCATAATGTGCTCACTTACAACACGCACATCTTTTTGAGCTAATTTCTTCTTCTGCAAATCCTCAAAGGACTCCTTTGTACTCATCATTCAGCCTTTGTGCACAATTACTCAAGAGAACACGCACGCGATTATCTTGATGCAGAATATAAATATTTCTTATCTAAAGTGTCTCTGTTTTTGATGATGAAAATACATGATGGAAGCACCTCGGGTTTCCCTTAAACTGCTCATAAAAGGCGTGCGTGAACCTCAAATTTTCTATTCTATGCTAAATGATTCACACTTTGTAACAATATATTCTCTCTGTCGTATTTGTCGTGACTACGGAAAAAATAGAAACACGTGAGAGCAGTGTGCGGAGAGGTAGACACATACAAATTATAAATCTCCTTCACGAGCTTTCTGGTGTCTATTCACGTCTCTAAATCATTGTGAGTCTAACTTTCACCGTAATAACATGCCTCTTTCCCTTTTCGAGATTGTGTCATTTTTGTAGAAAAAAACTTTCCTGTAAAAAATATGCATAGAAAAATTAGCCATATGTGACTGCTGTGGAGAGAGAAATCCGAAAACGAGTGTGTATTTATGAGCAGCGAGCAATAAAATTTCATCGGATTTCGAAGAATTCTATTGTGTGTCCTCATAATAATGATGTATTCACTAATATATTTATGAGATCCGCAGTGCGCATGAATTGTCAACAAATTAAGGGAAACTGTTCCATAGGCAATTTGCTTTCTTAAATGTTGGATTTAATTTTGAAAAAAATATTTCACAAATTCCAGTGAGTGGAGCACACAGACGCGTCACTTTTTATGCTTAATATTATTACATACCTATTTGCAAACGATAATGCGACTTTAATTACGAATATTTTTTAACGAGCTCTTCTCCCTCTCTCCAACTACATTTGTATTTTTAACAAATCACAGAAATCATATTGGACAGGGAAAAAATCTTGTTTTTAGCACACAATAAACAGGAAATCAATTGTAGCACAATGAGATGCGAAAAAACATGGAGTGCGCAATACTTATTGTCAGGCAGATTATCAGACGAGTGAATGCACATGCACGCTCACACATCATACAGTATGCAGACTAGGGTAACTCTGTCAGTATCATCTCACATGTCATTTTTTCAAAAAAGAACAGAGTCGTTGAAAAAAATGGAAGCAAGCCCATGCTGGTATAAATATATCAAATTATATTTTTGTCTCATTACACCTCCCCACTTCTACTTGACGCTAGTGCTAAAAAATCATTAAGCTAATCTGCATTATAGCAGATATATATTTGTTTGGGAACAACACTTGAGTATGAAGCCACGTTTGGGGATTGCCTGATTGGAAAGGCACTAATTCAAATTGACATTTATAAACGCGTTGTGTATCACATATTAAAAATATACAAAACAGTGTAATGCCCAATATTATGTACAGTTGGAATACACAGGAAATATACTTTTGAATGCGTGTGTATGCACAATGGTTTTTTCTACTCTGGTGGATTTGTCAATATCGACAAAGATGATAAACAGGTTAGCACAATCCTATGTGTGGTGCTGGCGCAATGATCATCTTTCTGTTGTTACCTATTTTTAGGTGTACACACACAAACAGTTAAAATTACATATGGGATGTTATGTCTAATAAGCGTAGAGTCTAGTTAATAGGTATGTATGGGTAACAAGCTCAAACAATATTTACTAAATGTATATACACCATATTATTGTCGTGAGGGTGTACATGGACATGTTCTCATTAATCATCATCCTTTGTTATCGACACATTTTATCAGTAGTGAGACATAATGTGATATATAGTAAGACGGATATGCAAACGAGCGTGTGTGGCACGTTTTTTTTCAGCATTTTTTACTCAATCAGGTGCACGCATCCTGACATCCTCCCGCACACACATGACCACCTATTGTCATCCTACCGTCGTCGTCATCATCATCACGAAATAAAGGTGGTGTGTACAGAAAAAGGTGAGCAATTTCAATTCTGAATTTGTAATGTGATTGAAATAATGAATAATATCTGCTGGGCTTTTCAAATAATCTCTCTCGCATATGTCATCTCACACCGACACACATAAGCTTCCATAAAGCTGCTGGTGGTTGTATGTTTTATAGACGGTGTCGTCTATAAAATGCTAAGTAGTATACTCTTTCATCAGACAAGATGGAAATGAAAATTGCGGTACAGAATTTTCTCATTCCCAGCCACTCGCCTTTTTTCGCAGAAGGACAGTGTGTGCCTAGTCGATAGAACGCGAAAAGGTATTTGGAGAGACGCATAAATAGGAAAATGTGGCAAGTGTGTGCAGCAATCAATGGAAAAAAATATTATGTGTAGGAAGTCAGTCAACTCTCTCGATTCCACAAATGCTCCACAAACAAAAAGCACATATCACACGTCTTTTGTAATACAACACAATTTTAAAATTGGTGACGATGCATGTACCATGCAAGATTGTTAGATGTGTTAAATATTAGTATGCAGAGAAGAAAAATGGTGGAAAATCAATGCTAATCAGAACGGGAGAAGGTTTGTCAGGGACGTTTGCAAAATGAGCAACTAATGAGAAAATATTTAAAATGACACCAACACCTCTTATTATTACATAGCTTGTTAACTTTGTTCTCTCTCATATAAAAAACAATATTGACAAGTAACTTCCCAAATTTCATCATCATCATTATTCATCAATACAATCCCTCATCAACCTCTATTCTAGATTCCACACCTACATTTTTCACAAACAGACCAATTTAAGTTATGCAATTGTGTAACGACGAGATCACAACTTGCCATCTTTTTTTCCTAGAGATCTGGAAGAATTTCGTTTCTCAAAGGTTGCTCGGTGAGGTTAGTTGGCCATTTTGAACAAAGTAAATACTCTTTCTTGTGAGAAGGTAGTCCCATTTTCCTTCATCTTCAAAATGATAACGCACACGACAACCGAGTTCCGTCCGTTGTGCTCATTCACGTATCACTATTTACGTTGCATGTCACAAAAAGTGCATCATGCACAGTGTCCTCTCTGCTCAAAGCGTATATCCTCTCGATTCTTTTGAAGAAGATGGCATGTGGCTACCACACAAATTGATTTTTTTTCTCTTTCCATGTGAAAATCTTGAATGTGGTTCTTTCTCTTGTGTTCACACATTCTCAGAGAGATCATGAAAAATCCTCTGCTCATCATCTGAAATGTTTGTACAAATGGTAAATTGTGCAGTTTTCCTTCATGTCTCTAAAACTGCGAGCGGTAAGTGCTCACATCACCCACGACAACAATTAGTTCAGCTCACAACATTAGCGAATGCACACGATAATGTGCTCATACTTGAAAAAGAACGCTTGTTACTAATGTCTCCTTGGATACGAAAAAAAATGTGATAAGGCGAAGGAGGGAGAGAATTCCCACAGTCTTTCATTGACGATGAGCACAAGTTAATCTACATAATGATAGAGTCATATTATATCTCTCGTGACTCCGGGTCACGGGAGCATCACAAGAGAAACAATAAAAGAGCATTATGCTAATTACAGAAAATAGAGGCATACTCATGTACACACGCATTATTTGTTGAGCATGAAAATGCGGATTTTTTCTTCATTTTTTCAACTCGTGTCTCCCTCTTCCCTTCGTTACATTGTGCACACTTCGAAATAATATGATTGTTTTACAAGAAAAAAGTGCGAGTTGTTTACAATGAAAGAGAGACTACTTCAACTTTATAGTTCTTTCCCTTAATATGAGTAGCATGTTCGTGTTGTCGCATGAGGGAAGATCACGCTTAAAAAAAGTTTCCATTATTTTTTACGACGATCGACGACGACGTCTTTTAAAATGGTCGCGTTGCAGTCCGCATGAAGACGATGGTTATGTATATTTCAAAAGTTTGCTTTGTTGTAGTTTCATTGAGGAAAAAATAGGAAACAAGATTTCTCACAAAAAAATGGGAGTTAATACACGGATTGTTGTGTCAAAGGAGGGAAGACTGCAGTGAACCATGAATTGTCGTATACAATATCTGAGAGGTATAGACACAATGATTCTTGAGTAAAGAGTCATTTTTTTAGAAGCGATTCAAACGGTACGTGCTTGTGTCATCGTTGCTCCTCTCTCATGACCCAGTTTGACGTTTCAAACACACATCATTGTGTATTATTCCTGTGCATGAGAGTATTTTAATTGACAACCTATATTGGTATGCATTATGATGATCTTGTGTACAAACTCATACCGAGTCTGCTCCTGTGTGGTGCTCACAACTTTGCTTTCTTGATGGTTGTACAAAGATGAAAATAAAAAGGTATGAGCTACCGAGAGAAGTCAGACTCAATTATGAGACTGCTTCCAATTTACAGTTTTTTTGTGCCAACTGAGCAGTCTACATTAGAGTACAGAATAGGAGTGCTAGTTAGTTTGAAAAGACAAGGAAGAATGAAGTGAATTAAAACGTGTTTCTCTCTCAACCTTACAAAAACTGAGGAGGTTGCATTTTTTTTAAAAAGGTAAAAAAAAACAAAAAAGAACTGCAGCCAATTGCATTCACAATTTGAGGAAGTGCAGGCAAACGCTTGTACAAGGGTTTTTATAAATTGCATTTGGAGCACAGATCATATTATATACACCTACACATCATTTTGTACAAAGCACACAGAGCAGCAGGTTAACTTCGACGGTTTCAAATGCATTCTTTCAATCGGAGTAAATATGCCAACTGGCATTGTCAAAAAAAATGCCTCATGACACGCCACGTCTCATTATGATGATGCATTGATTGGAGGTTTGACTCGTAATGACGGGGTACTTCTATGTTGTTTGGTGTTGTAAAGAGCAAATTATGAGGAGACATGCTATCACACGACATACTACAAATAAACGTTTTAATTGACGCTGCATATTTAAGGGAGACACAACAACTGTTTATCGAATGCATGCGGTGGTGGTCAGCAATGAAAAAACGTGCTTACTCTGTTGCTTGCTTCATGATGAATTGATGACACAATGCAATGTCACGATGAAGTCATCTGCCATCTATCGATGTGATCTACAAGAGGTCGTCGTGAACAATGCAAACAACGGTTGAGAAACATGAGTAGCAGCAATGTTAGCTTTTAAAAAAAGAGTGAGATTTCGTCATTTTCGTCGTTTAACTTCATCATCATCATCATACATAATACGGTGATATAGTGACATGAGGAGTAAAGCAAGTTGTAATAAGATTGCTCGGTTTTTCATAAAAAATGCTGGACTCGGGGAGAGAGATTGCGTGAGTAAGAAGCTAAAGAGCGGTTAGCTGAAAACACAGGAAATTTTTGAGCAAAAGTGAAATACTAACGTATTGAAGAGCAATGTAGAAAAATTGTGTGTAAAATGGAGTAGCTGGCTTGATAAAGTTATTGAATTATACACACTCGATTTAGATTCGCAATCTCAAATCTCGGCGAAAGTAAAAACTCTGTGTTTCTCTCAAACCTCTCATCCTACGATTTAGGTTAAAATGTCAATTAGCACAGAGTCAACTTACTATGTTTATCTCGTCAGGTTTTGTTCTGAAACGTTGCAAACGACAAAGAAAAGAGATTGACGAAACAATTGCGCACATTGTACTTTTGTGCATGCTAACAAGCTTTTTGTGCAAGAATTGTCTCACTCATAAGACGGTATATGCTGATCACTTCGTCTACAACGAGGATTAGAAAGAGGATTAAAACTGATTTCAAAATTCGATAAGGATACCAATAACATGAGCGAAAACAACTTATTTTTACTCTTTGGGACCACAAGCATTTGTATCAGCGGAGGCTTGTATTTTCAAATGGAATTTGCATATTATCATGATTACTTTGTTTAATCAACGCTTAATTTCCTGTAAATTACCATATGTGTACAACAACTTGCAACAGAAGAAATTAGCCGTGCAATTTGAAGCTGAATTATCGCCAATCTTTTTTGCCAAGACTGAGAAGGAATGCAGAGATACTCGATGTTGTAGCAGAAACGCATGAGTATCTGCTGCTGCGGCTACATGCCGACAACAATCTTCGATTGATGTGTAGTCTCCTTGTAATTCATACCTGGCTGGCTCAACAATGGTGTGGGATGATGATGATGATGACACTTCCGTCGTTTGATGCATAAGCACTCACACTGTTTTCTGTCACAATGTATGCAATTCTTACATATGTCGCAGGAGGAGTAAATGACGTTGAAAAATGCATGCTCGCCTTTTCATATTTGTAGTTCGTCTTCGATTTGCAACAACAGCAGCAGAACTAATGGTGGCGTTGTTGATGTTTTGCAAGCAACAAGCATGATGATGCTTGGTGTCGTCTTATCAATGCACGCGCTCTTGATTAGGACACTTCTCGGCGTGTTCTACGTTACAGTCGCAAGAAAAATTGAGATCTTGACATGAGCGACTTCTTCATCGATAAATGTATTTACGTATAGCAGTATTTATCAGTTGTTGGGAGCAAAACAAAATTTTATTGTTGAAACTGGTCAGAATTTTGCTTCACAGCTTGTAACAAATCACGATGGCAAAAACGGTCGTTTTCAGTGATGACCAACTGAACGAGGGTTTTTTTTTCAGATTCTTCGATCTAGTTTGGTGGTGCTTTGTGCTATTTGCAGTCTCCTCAGTTTCAGAAATTTATAGAGATATTGTGCGTCAAATGGTTAACATGGGCCACCCGGCGTCACCAGGAAATGAAGTAAAATTGTCATGGATGCATCGACCCACCAAACAATGCACTTCATACTCTCATCTGTGAAAAACACTGTGTGTCTTAAATTTACCTTGCAATCATTAACAAGTCCTTGATAAAAGCCTCTAAAATCATCAGAAGTTTTTCCTATTTCTCATACACAATTATGGAATATCTCAAATGATGTATGAATGAACAATACTGTAGTTATCCCCGGATAACTACAGATCCATGGATCTTTTATGCGTTGTTCAACCCAACTCCCGATTTCCATACTTTACAATTCTCATGACAGTTATAATCGTGCAATATCTTTCATTTTATATATTTTCGCATCATACAATATAGTACAGCTTCCTCTTGTAATTACAGTTTTACACAGAATGTACTAGCAATTTAAAGTAACTTTTGTATTTGATGCAAGGATTTCAGAGAATTTTATGGAGTTGTTCAACTCCAAAAGTACAACAGACTTTGACAGTTTAGGTTTTAGACTGGAGTTCGCAGAATACCAGAAGGAAAAGATACATAATACGCTGGTCATAATTCAAAACAGTATATACCGCTGAAGTTCGCCCTGGATTTTACGTACTAAAATAGCACTTCTTTGCAAATTTATTATTATGCTCAATTCACCATTGATGTATGCAGCGTTTCCAGTCGTGATTTATCTGTAAATTGATTCAAATTTTAATGCACACTTGTTTGTCATGAAGCTTTCTATATTTGTAAAAAAAACGTCACTCGGTCATATACTGCTAAAATATTTTTTTGCAAACTACAAAAATGACTCAACTTGGAGAGGGATACAAGGTTTTGCCTGCATGATCCTCATGAATACTAATTCACTTGTCAGTGTCTGGAAGCTCTTACGTTTCAAAAATTGAAAACTTTTGATTAAAGTTGTGTAATTACAAATTGTGTCCGGCAAATTGTCTGCAGCAAAAAGTGTTTCTTGTCAAACCTTTTTGTTTGGAGTTTAGAATTCTAAAAATGAAGTGAGAGCCGATAACCATCAATCGGTATGTTCTCACTCATGAAGTACACATTTATTATGAGTGAGCGCAAATCATATAAAGATCCTTCGAGTCGTAAAAAAACTCATGAAACGGAAACAAAACAGAACTCACGACGTGCTCCCACATAAAGGTGTGAATAATTTTGGAGTCATTGGCACTCCTGAGGTTATTTATTGTATCTGAGCAAATTATACAACCAGTAGAGATTGCGGAAGGAAAATAGGCGGCTTTGGAATTTGCATTGGAGTCGCACAAACAATATGCAGTCAAATTTTTAGTACCTTCACAAATATGTATGAACAATAAACCAAAAACTATGCTCGCGTCTATTTTCAGATTTTACACAATTTGATTGGCGTACAGTTCATAACATAACTCTTCTCCGCTCATAAGAAATAGCATTTTTCGAAGAGGCTAGCCAAAATCAGTGCATCAATTCATTACATTCGTTGGCACGCTCATATTAAAACTTGGTGAAGAATGAAACGACGTATGCTTGACTCTAATCTATGTTTCTATTCAAGTTAAAGGTTGTTTTTCCTCTCACGTGTTGAATTAACGAAGCGTGACAATACGACATAAGCTCAGCTAGTGTGTGCTCCCAAACAGAAAGGAAGAACAAATTTGCTGAAGAGGAAAGGAGTTGGTTTGTTCTTTCTGATTACATGAAAAAGTCTTTGGAATGAAATACATATAAACTGCTGATTATATCTGATCGTATTTAATCATCAAAAAATGTCTCCATATAATGTAATACAGAATCTGCAAGGTTTAACAAAAATATATCCATCTGTCTATCATTGTCCTAAATTTATGTTACAGTATAGCACAAAGTAAAATTGTGCGCTATCATAAAACTACTATAAAAACATGCAATGGAGGAGCGAAAGACTAATTCATGGAGTCTCAACATCTCATGTTTTTTTTCAGTAGTTATACTGAATTAATTGAGATCATTATTAGCATATCACGATAGTCACTGACACTTCTTAACACGTAAATAAAAGATCACATTAGTCTTCACACCCGTTATTCCGGGGCAGTGATTTCCTTATCCACAACACTTTCTTCGTCACTAAAGTATGAATCTGGTTCATACTTCCGTACCGTTTTTCGGACAGGTGGGATCGGCTGCCCGTAGTTGCCTTGTTCAACAATAACACGATATTCATGCTCCTCCTCCTTGGCTCTCTAAATAAGTCAGAACAGTCAATCATCCGTAAGAATCAATGGAACTTGCATAAGCACGATACACCATTCGTTATATCAAAAGTTTTATAAATAATTGAGTGGTTGTTATACCTCTTTCTTTATAGCATCGCCTAACGACTCCCATTCATCACTTTCTTCATTTGAGTCTGCCGAATCAGGTTGTTCTTCGTCCAGCCTTTTACACTTCTGCGAATTCAACAAACGTTCAGATTTTAATTGGCTAATTAGCATAAAACGAAGCATACAAATATCTCAATCAACAACTCGTATCAATGGGGGAAAATAGCTAATTAGGCCCGGATCAAAACTCACCATTACCGCTGTATTTTTCTTTTTACGTTTGCATTTCACAGGAGGCACCCGTTCCCCCAGGACGTTTTTCGGACATGAATAACTACAGTGATCTTCGGAGCCGCATTCGTAACAACGATCACGTGCATACTTCCGTTTTGTGGCGAATTCTCCCGATCTGCCATTGTCTTTAGCAATGCTGCACTTCAGTTTCCGCCCAAAACTCTGCGCTCAAAATTCAACAAACCAACTAATTGGAAGGAACATCAAATAAATCGTCTCAAACACACGTAACTGACACCTTAATCCATCCACGGACTCATCCAAATCTCATAATGATAACACTAACAATGAACATTGTAACAACCGCTTACCAACGTCCCGTCAAACTCTTCAATGCACTTCAGCGCACCGCTCTCCTCCGCAAACTGGACAAAAGCGTAGCCTTTACTCACTCGGTTCCTGTCTTTCACGATTTTACACCTACAACAAAAGAAAACCAGCATGAGGCACACAATCATCAAGACTTTCACTCTCATCCAAAACATCCCTTCGTGCCAAATTGCGACTAGAAATTACTTACTGGGCAATCTTTCCACAATTTTCCACCATTTGCATGACGTCCGAGTTTGTCAAGGAGAACGCAAAGTTGGCCAAGTACACCGTCCTCTTCTGAACTGGACAAGGTTCCTGAGATGACCTGGAGAACTCCCTAGACGTGGATGCCATTGTCGTAAAAACTTGTCTCGGCTTTCAACAATAAAACGCAATTTTTACTTTCCCATTTTGTCGTCAATTCACCAAAGTAACTTTTGGCAAAGTTGTTGATATCTCAACTTGTCCGTCAAATTGAGATAAAAGAGCATCACATGTGCTCCTAACATCCATGTAGCTAGTAGTTCGCGGGGCTGACATTTCAAATTGTTGCATCTTGATGACATCCCGTTCTCCAGTTCTTTTAGTGACCACGTGCCGTGCTGTGTGGACTGGACATTCGGAAGACATGACAACACGAAATTTATGAGTTAATCTGCATATTATGATTTGTTACGATAAATTAACTGAAACGTTAAACATATTAAAGTAAATTTGTTAAGTAGATTAGCCTTTTTGTTGCCTTAATATTATTGCTTCATAAATTGCACTGCTAATTTCATTTTTTTTCTCTTTCTGTAAATACTTCGGTGGTTCACTTGTGAGCAACGTCGCAACGAAGATGTGCGTCATTCATCGGTCCAGAAGTATAGTTTGTTTGTATAGTTGTTTTCCAGTAGCTCCATGATAAAACTATGTGTAAGCTTCATTACAAGAAGTCTTCGTTCATCTTGAAATGCTGTGTTGCAGCTGGATTAGCTTAAAAACACATCTGTCGTTTTGTCGACAGAGGGTCTCAGTATAAGGTACGATACAAGTGTTTGCCGAAGATAAATATTTGATGGTTCTTTTTTAGTTTATTCATAATAACGATCTGCTTCTTAAGTGTGGTAGCTACTAGCTCTTGGTTCATCCTGCTGACAATTGATATTAAAATTTGCAATCTCTCAAAACCACTATTGTTTGTCACTTTTTTTTACAACAGAGGAGCTCCTAATCTTTTTGAGATTCTACAAGGAGACGGAGGAGCTATTAGCTAGTAGAATGGCAAGCATCGTGACAAAATCCGCACTTCGCCAACAAATAAAGCACAAGTTGGCCAACATGACAAAAGAGGAAAGACACGCTCAGTCTGCTGCCGTAACAAGGAAGGTGAGTGTTGTTGCTCTTGGCATTATCGAAAAGTCTGTCTTTCAGTATACATTTTGTGATGAAATGATAAGAGGAAATATAGAGGACCACAAGCTTTGATATTTGAATAGTAGAAGTATATGGATTATAACTAATTGTTCAAGTCGTGTTATGTAATGAAGATTTAAGCTTGTTGTGCCAGTTACATTAGAAAAAATATTTTCCTATGAGCATAATTTAATGGATTCATAAAAGTGTTGTTCCATACATTCTTCAAGCCCTTTTTTATTCAACACATTAAATTACCGGCACGACACGTATCCTGTTGTAATGCTTGAAGTCTTGTCTCGTCTCTCTGGTTTCATAATGTGTGTTATTGGTATTATCCAAAAGGCATGACTTTGTCTCAATTTTTTGATTGTTGTACATTATTTTTCCGCTGCTTGTGTTTTTCTGGCTCCAGGTTTTGGCAAGTGGGATTTACCAGCGATCGGAACGCGTTTGCTTGTACCTCAGCATGGATGAAGAGGTATCAACGCATGACATCCTGCATGACGTGCTTTCCTCCGGCAAACAATGTTTTATACCAAGGTGAGCAAACTGAACATTAGAGATGTAATAATAAGACGATTTTAAAAAACAGTCCTTTCTTACTAGACTAGTAAAATCGCTTTTCAAATCTTATGTCACAGTCATGAGGATGAATTTTTATCACCTTATCGTTCATCCTTGATGTACTGTGTGGTGAGCATGACACATTTTTACTTCTTATTGTCCTGTGCTTTTTAATGTATTCGTAGGTATACGAGAACAAGCATGGAAATGCTACGAATCAGATCGGTGGAAGACTACGACAGTTTGCCAACAACCAAGTGGAATATCAAACAACCGGAAACGTCTGAAGGTCGTGAAGAAGCCTTGTCATCAGGTAGCCGTGTGTGTAGCTTCCTTCCGTTATACGTTTTGCGTTATCCAGGGAGAGCATAAATTGTCGAACTTCAAACGGAGCGATATGTGAGCACGCACTGCCACCGCTCTTATTTTCACGGTTAAGGCTGCTCGTGAATTGATGAGCACGCGGAATTAATGGAGTCACATTTTAAGAACATTTAAACAGTCAGTGCCGGTAGTCATTACAAATTCCAGACTGGCATTTTGTACCAATTGAGAGAAAGGAACTGCTTGTCGCTTTTTGCATAATTCATCACTTCCTACTGTAGCTACTGAGTCTAACGTTTATTATTTTGGTATGAATGTTAACAGGTGGCCTGGATCTGATGCTAGTGCCTGGCTTGGCATTTACCAAACAAGGTCATCGCCTTGGACGTGGCAAAGGATATTATGACTCGTACTTAGGAAAGTGCAACGCCAGCAATCCACGCTCTCTGGTTACAATCGGCCTTGCCTTCACAGAGCAAATCGTTGAGTTTATTCCAACGCATGAACATGATATTTCCGTTAATCATGTTTTCCACCCATCGTCCCAAGTCTGAAGAATTTACAAGACAAACAAAGCAATAACTATTTTGAAATCATTCCATGCGATGTGTAAGATTGATGTTTCGATATGTCATTAATTAATCGTCAAGAATTAGCGTATTTGTTTTCTTGTGGTACAAGTCCAATGTGATTTTCTCATATGCATCAACGCTGTAATGACTTCCTCGTGTTTTTTTTCTCAACAAGTTTGCAAAACTCTTGTTGCAATTTTAAGTACATATTCGTCGTGGGATTAGGTTAAAAGCCAGAAATTAGCAATGGTATACTAGGAACGTGTTAATTTCTTGGATTTGAAACTAATTAAAAGTATTTTAACGCCTACCGGCTTCACATGCAAAAATATGAATTTTGCCAAAAGTTTCTAAATACGGAGAACCATGCAACACTTCATATTTAGCACTTGTCTGTTTTTCACAAGATATTTTACAATTCTGTTTGCAATCTCCAACAATTTCAGAAATCCACTCGTATGTAAAGCCTGCTTGTGTGGGCGCACGTGTTACCAACTTTGTTATCATTGACGTCAATCTTCACTTTGTTGCTTCAAATCATGTTCAGACACAGACGGAGCATACAAATGGTTTGGTGTTCGAGCGATTTCTCAAAAAACACAATTTTTATACAGCCTCCTGCATTTTTGTAACTAATATGTAACATCCGAGCTCAAGTTGAATTCACACGTTACACTATTTCGCAAAACACAGAATCAAACCCAACAAAAATTGTGTTGGCCTTTTCTCCTTTTTCTTTGAGTGTCGATAAGACATTCTTAAAGGAGTTTAATTTAAATTGGTTCAATGCAATTTCCTCCTTCCATCTAATTCCAATTCCGCTATTTTTTTCTATACAATATTGACTGCAACTGTAGCGAGTACCAATTGCTTCCTGCCTGAATTTTGCAATGTTTGCTGAATTCGTTAAAAGCATTGAAATTGATTTCGACTTGCTTGTTAAGGCTTCTACTGAACAAATTATTTTATACTTAACAAATTCAATTATCTCCTGCGTTGTACAATCAGATTTAGTCATGTTTAACAAAATGACGAGCCATTGAATTCCAAGCGGATGCAATCAAAACGTGTCTACCTCAAATGCTGAAGGGTGGCCCCTCTCTTGTGAATGAGTCATCATTTCCACTTTTCGCAGATTTTTTTTCTCTCCTGCAAATTTGCATTCTGTTAAGCTTCAGAAGCCCATGTACGTCATGCAACTACTGGGATTATGCCTGACTTGTTTCAACTGTCAAAAATCTGCAAGCAGTTGAATAAACATGGTTAAGTGCTAAAGTATAGCTGTAGGTTGCCATTAAACTTGGCTTCCAGCTTTAAGTTTTCCTCCCACCACCCAACAAACGACCATAATTTTTTTCATGAGGATGAGCAATACAATTTAGCCTCAGCTATACCAGAATTCTGTGGATAACTTGCAATTCTTTTGGGGGAGGAACAATCAAACATTTAGCTTCTGGCTGCACACCCAATCGACCAGACAACTTCCGGAACACTCATCAACGCGCCGCACCAACATCATTGCTGTCTGTGTCGGCTTCCCATTTTGATGTAAACTAAAACCGTTTGACAGGTCAGTAAATGCATAAGTACACTGCAACATGTTCAATCGGCAAAAAAAGGGGAAACCAAGGCATTATTTCAGCAATACGTCCTGGTCATGAACTTGAGAAACGCTCACGTCAAGATCAAGAAAGGGTGAAGAACGCGGCATAGTGAAGGGCGGTAATTTTTTTTTCATTTAGACAATCACTAATCACTGCGTAAAGACCCTTTAAAAGTGAGACGGTTGAGTGCTTCACAATATATTGCAGTTGTAGTACGCTAAGCTAAAATAAAGAATTTTGGTACTTGATTGTCGCGATTGCTTGTGCTTTACTGCCCTTAGCTACCTATACCAGTAAATCACCTCAACAAACTGCTCGTTCAATTTTCCAATTGAGTACTCCTGTATGAGTCATTCCATTCATCGTTACTCAACGAGATTGATTTTCTGTGAATGTTTCTCTTGTAGCGTTTTTGATGCGTTGTTGTGCGTAACTCGCTAATTTTTAGTTGTACATATTAAAGCTCAATGTATTTACACACAATTGCATAGAAACACAAATCGCTCCCGTTTGAACAAAAGGTTGAGAAGGTTATATTTACAAATGTCAGATTAAATATATTGTGGTGAAATATTCAAAGATTGTGTTTCCCGTTACACGGTCCACAGAAAGATTCAGCTCGCAAAAAAACCATCAGTGATTCGATGATAATCATGATCGACAAAAGCACCACACCTGTTTGTGAGAAGAAGTGAAATTGAGAGATGAATATGTGTAAAATAAAGATGGAAACGGGAAATGCCACGCCTAGTGTGCTCTTCACACAATCGTTTCAATGAACTTTTTGTTCGAAAAGTAGTGGTATTTGAGGCGTGTTTCAGCATCGTCTTCTTGAAGGACGTATTGTTCATTTTTATAAGTGTTACGAAATATTCCGGAACGACAACCTCCACAGCGTCATTTGCCGTAGCGTACTTTTAGCCAAAAAAATCTCAAAAATATTTACCACTTCACTAAAGTAACATTTATGATTTAACTAATGCTAAACTCTCGAGTCTGTAAGACTGACCGTTAGACTAGAAAAATTTGGTGGCAACTACAAGGCGTTTCGAAAGGGGTGAGATGAAACGTCTGGGTTTAATATACGTTGACGCAGCAATTACCGTAAATTCTAAATTTATGGCCTCGCTAAATTTATAGCCCCTCTCTAAATATAGCCTCCCAAAACCGAGGCAAAGTTTGAAGTTTTCAACGTGAGCATTAGTTGCATATGAAATCTTATTTTGTTGTATTTTCCGACGGCAAACCTCGCACAAGCGGGTGATATTTTGCCTAATTTCTTGGCACCTCGCCGTTGGAAAAACATAATACAAAACATATTTTTAAAGCATCATCTCCCTCATCCTGTCGTTACCGCGTACATCTTCGTTTACAAACTTTAGCTAACAATCAGCCTTTCTTTGCACTTTTTTTATTGCTCTACTCTGCTCCCATTGTCTAGTTCACAGGATTTGACTTTGGTGCATATCTGATCGTGAGAAGAGAAATTTACGGTTATGATTGACAGTGGGACTTGATTTCGAGTGACATTAAACTTGATAGCTGGCGTGTAGAATGTATTTTTAACGACGAGCTTGTGTAAAGTGTGCCAAAATGAATGAAAGACGTCGAATGTAGTGTATGGGTGTATGTAATTAATATAACGCATCTTCATTTCCATCCATCATCTCATCACCAAAATACCACATACTAGAAAATGTAGGTAGAATAGGCGCACATGGCATTTCTGAAGACTGTTTTGAAACTCTTGAGCGTATGCGTCATACCTCGCTTGAGCATGTGTGGGCACCACCAAAAATACCCTATTGTTTTTGGCAGGATAATCTTTGAAAAGAATTTTATTTGGAGATCTGCATAAAGTAACACAGACGCTTCTTGTAGAACTGCAAACGGCAGAAACCCACTTTAACGCAAACAAAAGTGTCATAAATTGGTCCGAATTGTAGTCTTAAGTTTAATTATTAAAGGAACAGAAGCGTTAAGGGATTTTCCGGAGGGAGGCTGAATGAGTCGTTTGTGCGGCTAAAGCATAGGCTTCCTTCATTTGTCCAAAAGGAATGTACGCAATCTGGTTCGTCGGTTAAATCAATAGGATGAACTTTAATGAGCAATGTATTGAAACGACAACAGAGCTGAATAAGTAAAGTTGCAAGAATTATTACGCATGTATATGTATAAAGGGCAAGCATATCCCGGAATCCACATTATTCCACAAACTCAAGCTACCCAATCAGTAACCATGAACATCAGCTCAATTAATTGAAACTACAATCAGTGCGGCGATTGTTGAAATGAATGCCGCTTGTAATTGTGCCATATGAAGAACGCACAAACGTATATAATTTACTCATTTCCAGATCCCTCTTCCTTCTGCACTACCGGCTTGTGTTAATTATTATTTTAAAAATAATACAACATTGCATTTTATTACTTTTTGTAAGGGCGGAATATATTTTTGCGTTTTATATGATCTACACATAAATTTCCATACAAGACAATTGATATTATTTATATAAGATATGGGACAACCGTGGTACGCTATTTAATATATATATTTTTGTGGTTTTGGTCGATTTATAAATATTGAATATAAGAATTACTTTTTGTAGGATACACATTACAGTCAGCAAACCATCACAATCACATCGCTGTACAAAGAGCTTACTTCGGAGAATGTATGTTTTCGTGATCTCTGCTATACACAAAAAAACAGGAGCATGTTGTGTGCGTGCGGTACAATTAAATATGTGCAAAACCCCACAAAAATCATAAGGGTTTTTCAATCCCTATTTTTCGACAGTACAACAAGCTCGTCAAATGAACAAAACTAATTACTTAAGTTGAAATACAGGAGAAAATATTCCCATATTTTCTAAGGAGTAAAGGGTAAATTTGCGACTCGGCTTGTCATGATCCTCCACCAATCGACTTGTGTGTGTGAATTTGTTAAGTGACTAAAATACTCCTCACCGACAAATACAATGTAAACACTTTGCTTACTTTAAATACAACTAAAAATAATTTATGCAACTTGACTGATATGATGCATTCTCAAAACAACAATGGTTCTCTGGTTGATGAGTTGAAAACAGTCTAAAAAAACGTACACACAGGTAAAACAATCTTTGACAAGATGCGAACTTCGTGATAATGGTAATGAGTGTAAAAGGTGTATAATATGTATTGTGTACTGTGTATTATGTAAATATTCTTCTTACACTTATAATACTATGTAGTTGCCAGGAAAAAATTCTAAAACCGAGAAAATTGTGGTATAGATCTTTTTTTTTCGCTCTCGTGCTTCTAAAGCTATTCAGTGACGACCTTCAATCATCCCATGACATCAAACTGAAATGAGTGGTATTCCTTTCAAATAACAAATGTAAAGCTATAACTTGAGAACCTCTCAAGAGAAAATAACGAAACAAATGCGTCTTCTTGGTTGCTGTGGTAACAAGGTTTGAAAAAAAAACTATATACAATTTTCATACATACCTCTATATACTGCGCACTTAATAAACTCTGTAAATATGTGTGCTGCGGCGTTGGCTGTCCAACAGCTTTTGCGAAATGTGTAATAATAATAATACTAAAGATCTACTCTGTAATATTTGTATGATAATGTTTTGAGAGAGAAAATTCCCTTTCTGACTCTGATAATAAAGAGTGTGTGTGCATGTGTACGTGTACTGGGTAAAGCTACACAGTTTTAAGTATTGAGAATGTGTGCTGTTTTTCTTTCTAGAGGAAGAGGAGCTCTTTTCTAGCGAATTTTCTACATTTCACTGATTGTAGGCTTGTGTCCACTTATAATTTACTAAGGTTAGCTATCTCGCGGAGGATTTCAATAAAAGATGTGAATTATCTCTCAAGTACATTTATCCAGCTAAATAGGATGTTGTATATTGGTGCGTGTGTTGTACTACTAGCAGCTATACAGATACGATGTTCAGTATGAAAAAAATTACTATTGCTACTACTAAGAACCCCCGACAAGAAAAAAAAAGTTTGACTTGAAATTAGGACAAAAACTTGTGTAAATTATCTCCCTCTACAATTCTCTCTTGTTTCTACTGGGCATTCACAGAGACATCACTGAGAGAATATTTGCGAATTGCATTACAACTTCCGCACTGTTTCTTCATGAGTTCGAGCTCTTCATGGAGTTGTTGGGAGAAGCGACGGATCTGGCTGACCAAGTTGAGTCCATCCGCCTCCTCCATTTTGCCTCCACCACCATTCATTTCTTCATGATCACTGGCGTGACTACTGTCCTGAGAATTCAAACTGTGAGAGCTCCCCGGCCGATCTCCCTTCCCCGCTTTTTGCTTCACGGACAGGTACCGCGATCTGGAAGGGCTCCGAGAGCTCGAGGCCGGAGACGTGGATCGGCTGGAGGAATTGTTGTTCCTGTCATTTTTCTGCGAGACTGTGAGGTGGTTCGCTGAGATGGTGGTGGTGGTAGTGTTCGAGGCAGCGACGTTGCTACTGGCCGACGTATCACTGAACTCTGACGAGCCGCAGTTCACGTGAGTGATGACTCCGCGAGGACTGTCGAAGTAGTACGCGTTGTCCGTCCAGCGGGATACAAACTCTTTGAGATGCTCTTTGGTGAGGTCGAGACTGGGTCGTTTCTCACTGAGATGATTGAGGTGACTCAGGGACGACGAGGAAGGGGGCGGAGTCGGCGAAATGTCCGAAGGGGATGAGTACACGGAGGAAGACCGCTCTTCAGGTGAGCTCCCACACCGACACCCGTCGCTGTCCTTGTCGATGTCGATCTCATCGATGAGCTTCCCATCTCCGGAGTCGTTGTCCGTGAACTCTAGCTCGCACTCGATTCCTTGGTCGCTGCTGTCCTTTACCACCACCGGCACCTTCACGTCTTTCTTATGAGACCTGGATGCGAGCCATGGATGCTTCAAGCACTCGCTCGCGGACAGTCTTTGTCTACAAACAGAAAACCAGCGAGAGAGAGATCATGAGTCAAACGTTTCGCGTAAATTTGCATACGGCATAAATGAATAGGTCTTAAATGTCAATGGCGCAGTTTTTCTTGGCCGAAACTCCCCTCTCACCTTTTGTCTTTGACAAGCAACTTTGTGATGAAGCTCCTCGCATCCTCTGAAATATCATCGAAACTCTCATCGTCAAAGTCGTACTTGGCAATCGTCACATTCGCCATCGTCTCCACATCACTGTCTCCCATGAAGGGAGACAGGCCCGACAGAAGGACGTAGGTGATCACTCCAATAGACCTGTGGGCGGAAGTAACATAAATATTTTAAGTGTGGATCTCTCAGGAACGAGGTTCATAAAAATTGAAGACAAACATGATCATTATATATTTCAGAGAAAATAAATGTTTCTCTTGTCCGCCGCTGTTTCGTTCCGAAAAGCTCAGCTTAATGACTACTTTACTATCTAGGTTTATGCTCACTCCACAAACATTTTCTCTTTTCAGGTTAATATGCTCAATATTAGTATTAGTATATATTATGTTTCTAAATCCGTACCACATGTCGGTTGCATAATTGATCTCTTCAAAGTTGACCACCTCGGGTGCGACGAACTCTGGTGTGCCAAACAAGACCTGCAAAAAGAAGGAGCAGAGAGTCAGAAGAAAATAAAACATAATACGGAATTTTAAGTCTGTCCTCCTGTATTAGTAATGGATGAAATAAAGCAGAAAAGAGACAGGGACGAAGGGAATGATATTCATGAATGGTCATCCATCATTGAGACTTTGAGTAAAAAAAAGAGTCGCGCAACCTTCTACATGATTTTTTTTTATTCGCGAGGAATGACGATGATGATGGTAAAGTAGGTGAGCGGAGCTACAGAGACAGAAACACAGTTATTTATACATTTACAACGATTCTCCTCTCCATTTCTCTAGTCCAACTCTTCAACCACAGTACCATCCATCATTCTTTCACAGCTTTTTATGGACTACCGGATTACAAATGAGAAAAGCCTGCCTCCTTTCTTTTCCTCTTTTCAAGACTGACTTCCTGCTTAATTGTGCTCACCCCAACTCAAATATTGTAAAATGGTCAGAGTCAAAAAATAAATTAAGACTCGATTAAATACGGAGTACATAAAGAAATAGGTACGCCTGAAAAACATGAGAGTTAAAAACATTAGCCTTCATTATTCACAAACTCATTTCGCCAGATATACCTACGTCACTTCAATACTTTCGGCGAAAGCGAAAAACAAATCATCCCATCACATGCCACACACACAAGTTCGCATCACCGACGCCAAAAATTTTGATAAAGCATATACCTCGTTGGGAAATGGGAAACGCCTAACATTTTCTATATTAACGGAACCTCATCATCACCACATCGTCATCTCAACTTGCCAAAAAAAATCTTAGTTTACTCAGCTACCTATGGTACACACGCCGACTTCTATATATGCTCATCATTAAGAAAAAACCAGTGAACATCAAGACGCACACGGGCTCGCATCTGGAGGATTTTTTTGGTGGGAGTCAACCTTTTGCTTCATTACTCTAAACAAATTCGAATTCCTTTCTGTCTCGCCGTGGCGAAAACAGTAATGCTTCGAGAGATTCTTTTTTATTACGCAGTCTTTTTAATCCGGCGCGGATGCCCACACAAAATCATAAAAGATATGAATGCACCCAACTCCTTCTTCAGTTGTCTCGTCTCTTTTTTCTCTCTTGTATGAAATTCCAAAGTTTTCCAAAAGTCTCCTACGCTCTTTCATGTTCGCACTTCATTTCAATGCATCAGTCAACTCGGAACGTTTCAGCCAAGGCGAAACGATAATTTGATGATCTTGTTTTTGTAAGACGACTTCCTCCAAAAAAAAACATTGGTTTGGAGAAACGATACAAAAAATCCGTTCATAAGCTTCAAAATATGCACGCGTTTTGCGAGTACGCCATCCGGTGAAAAAAAAACATGCGAATTCATTTTCCTCACTCAAAATTGGTTGATTAGGTGCTTTGCAAAAAATATATTACGGTATTTTTATACTATCCATTTCTCCAAACACAAAAACCGTTTCCTTCCTGTAGAACGCATATAAAAAGGTTGTAAAACCGGAATAATTTTAGCATTCAAAATGCAGAGGGAAAAAAGGAATTGACGACAATCCCAACGGTTTTCCAACGTAGAATTTTGTATTTGAGTCAGGAAGGAGCAAACATTGCATTTACTCTCAATTGTAGTGTTCACTACCTCGCGAAATACAATATTGAAATATATAAATCCACACAACACGAGAGCGTGTGTCAGAGAATATATGTCGTATTCAAGTGTGCTCTCTGAGTCACTCGGGGATTAGGTTCATTCTCTTTTTTACGTTCTTGTATCTGCTCCAATATCCCCGTAAGCTGTTGCACACGACGGCGACACGACAAAAAAAAGTGAAATTCCTTTGGGAACTCTTTGAAACCTCTCCTCCTTAAATTCATTCAATGAATACTCAACAACAGAGATGTGTACATGTTGCATTTGCCGTTTGTTTAGTCCACACTCCTACAGAAACACAGTGAAATGACATCAAAATCGACTATACGCAACTATACCATTTGAATCGAAAGGCGAGATCGGAGGGTCGTAAAAATAAGCTAATAGTAGTAGCTATACCCATTTCATAGTGTTTAATGGTGAATAATAATAAAAACTATATAAAGTGTATCAACCCATCATTAGTAAAGTCTATACGCACAACCTGTGAGTGTACCGCGCAAAATAGAGGTTTGGCGAAAATATTATTAGAATGTTCCTTCATTCGGGATCGCAAAATGGCATCCCCAAAGGAATGCATAACTCTCGAGCGACAACTCTTGTCGCCAGTTTGTCTCTTGGCATTGTGCCCCAATCTGAAAAACATGAAGAATTTCTCCCCCTCTCACTCTGATCGTAATGTCGAATTCGTAGTGGTGTGGTTTGCAAAAGGAGCTTCCTCCTGATGCTCTTCACAACTACTTTTTTTTTTTGAAAGAGTCGTCGTGTTACACTTTCGTGATTCACTGCCGCATCTCGTATACGTCCAACTACTTTGTTGCAAATATGTACAAACGGAATTTGTTCTCTGAGTCGTGGTTCGTTTAACCTTTTTTCGAGTTTTGAAACTCCGATAAAAAAAATAATGCAATGAAACATGTTGCGTGACGGGCGTTAAAACAGAAAGACAAATCTGCGAAAAAAAATGTATACTTCGTTGTAACAATATCGATGAAGGCAGGACGTGTGTTGTGCACCTCCACACAAAGGAAAGTGCATAATGATTTGTGTTATTTTGATGGTTCCATGTGATGAAATTGAGAGACAAGTCTGTCTCTCAGGAGCCTACAGAGGACACAAGTGTGTCAAATCCAAAGTGAATTTTTTTCAGAATTTCCGCATCAAACGAGTACAACTGGGATTGTGATGCGTCGTCGTCATCGGCGTGTATTAGGGAAACAATAATATGGAGAAGAAAGTAAAAGAAGCTCCTTTGTCTCACTTACATTTCAAGAACGAGGCACATTTCCGAATGAATCAAGTCATCGATACAGTCGTACACTTGGATGATTCGTGAATGCTTCAGCTGGCGCATGATATCCACCTCGCGACGCACATCCCGCTTCTCATCCTTCTTCCGCACTGTGACCACCTTGGCTGCAAGTATCAACCCGGTTTTCCGATCTTTGCAGCGGTACACAAGGCCAAACTTGCCACTATTTCAGAAAAAAGAGACAACCTAAACTGTTTAGTAAATGAAAACGATGATGTGACAAACCGTGCATGACAATGATGTCCTTAAAGATCTCCAATTTATCCACGCTTTATAGATCATGCAAAACGAAGACAAGTTTGGACCCTCGATTTTTATTCGGACTTTTCTCTGCCCCAATTTGAATAACGTTGAGAGCAGAAAACAACGAAATAGAAAGATAGGAAGAAAATGGGGTAAAAATGCAACCACTCTCTTTCATCTAGTGTTCTCATCAAAGAAAGAAAATATTGCTGCCAATTTTTCTCCCACTTAACTAGATCAGGCTTGAGAGGAACCCATTTGAGCAAGAGAGAAAAGCAATATTTTTGAGGCTATGTTTTGAGTTTTTTTTTGTTCTATATTCTGATATCTAATAATGTTGTCTTTGAACGTCATCATTCACGAAACGGATCAAGGGCGAGAGTGTGTGGAGTTGAAGCAATATAAAAATCAGTGTCTCTCACCCATCCACTTGGGTGGCTAGCGTGATCATGCGTGTTAACACAAAGATTTATGGGATTGGAGACAATACGGGAATTGAATTGGGAGCCTATTTTTTCAAAAGAAAGCTCATTTATATATAAAAAAAATTAGACAGTTTAAGAAATAAAGGCTGCAAACACACTTTTTCAACAGGGAGCATGTTTGTGTGATGTACTGACTGACAGTTTTTTTTATATGAATAGAAAAATCTCCTCCGCGTAATGTGTGTCTAATAATGATCTTGTTTTGGCTTAAAAATACATGAAAAATTGTATGACAAGCAACAAGTGTAGTGAGATGTGTGCCAAGGTTGATACAACGCGATTTTCAACAAAAATCTCTCCAATTTTCCTCTTAAAATTTGCAACGGATTAAAAACTACGAGTGCTAAGAGAACATAAAACAGATTGATTTGAGTACCGTCCAATTTCCTCAAGAATGTCGTACGCCGTCCGGAAGTTATCGACACGAATAGACACGTCCCGATAAGGAAACGGTGGTTGACAATCTGTAAAATAGAGACAAAAAGTTAAAAATAAAAATTATAGTGATTTCCGTACCTTATCTTTGTATCATTCAAGTGGCAACATTTATTTCGCAGTTTTCACAGACAAAATCTTTTTTTTAAATTGCAACATTGCGCAATTTGATGATCATGATCAGATTTTTTTTTGCGCTGATGGTCGCAAAGTAGGAAAAATGTTACATTTATTTTAGAGCGCACCCCTTTTCACGTAATCATGATTGCATATGATATTGTCGTGATATCGACGCATCCTACGGTCGTGGTGGTGGTCCCCGATAAGATTCATGGGTAAAGTTTTTTCTACACTTTTTACGATTTCCAAACTCCCATTTTCTTTTTCCGTACACCACACATGATGACTACACACTCTAAAAAGTGCACAGCTTTTCCTTATCAGTGACAGTGAAAAAGGAATTGATCAATCGTGTGTGTGCTTCAGATGCTTATCAGAGGAGAGACGTAGAGAGATGTCGTTTGTAATTTGACCAAAAAAAGAATCATGCCTATCGAAAAAAAATTGTGAGCATGGATATGTGATAATGCGCTCTCAAGTTCGATGTGCAAATATTTTTTCCAAGTTGCGCAAGTGTGCAACGTATAAATACACAGTTTATTCGATTTTTTTATACGCCATGCCTTTCTTTGTGTGCACAGGTCATGGTAGGTTTTTGTTCATGATTAATCAACCCTTCCACACTCGACGGATACAGAAAGAGAGAGAGAGAATCGCTTTAGGAACAAGAATGACCTTCACGATGAAAGTCAAACAAATTGGCGTCGTCGTCGCATTTCTCATTTTATTTCACTTTCAGTTTTATCGCTTTTCCCTCTCAAATGTCTTCCATTGTTCGCACCACCAGCGAGTGTACCAGCCAAAAGGAAAACGCCATAAAACGATTTTACAGTGAAATGGTAAATGGCTCTATTTCGGTCGCTTGGCATTAGAGAATTTGAAGAAATTTCAGGAATCTCAGTACCTTAGCTTTGAACAAACTTATTGATTGCGAGATTTGCAGCTCGTAGTAAATACTTGTCACTTTGATATCAAGAAATGGCATGCTTCACAATTGCCTATTTGAAAGAAGCAATTTGCAAACACTTTGAACGCCACACACAGCGAAAGGGTGAGAGACCACATTCTACTCACATGTTCACACAGCTTCTATGCAATTCCCATATCTTTCTCGTCATCTTTACTGCAAGCCACGTTTTTTTTTCTCTGTAAAAAAAATTCTCGCTGACTATTTTTTTTTTACAAAACATTGTCAACTTGACATTATGGTCGTGGTGGACGTCGTTTTCTTCATGACATGATCAGCTCACGACACTCAAGCCCAACTCGAAGATGATTATTATGGCCGTGTGTGAAATTAATTAATGCGCTATAAACTTGTGTCATGCGCAAAACAATCCTTTTCTCTCTCTCTTTCATCCGTTTCATTTCGCTTTTCTTGACCAAATCTCTCTCACTTACGAGTTGTGCTGACATTGAGCGACCGTCTAAAAATGAATGAGGATTTCACCTCTGCAAAACCTTTTGCTCTTCAACTTCTTTTTGTGTAAAACTCTCTAAAGCCATGATGTCGTGAATAGTTTTGCTAGGCCATCATCGAAAATGGGGGTTTCGCTAATCAACGCCTCGAAAAAACGCAAGTCCGGAGAACATTGGATTGCTACATTTTTACATTGCTTCGTAATACACAAGCGCATTAGTAAATCCCTGGCAAAGGCGACAACGTTGTCATGATTACTGCATTAACTATATTGAACATTGTCCTTCTATCTTTCGTTGTGAGTTCCCTCATTAGATCGAGATTAATTGTTTAATGGGCTTTGCTCCCCAGTTTACAAACAAACTGAGAAGACCACATTTACACACTCACGAAGTACATCATCATGAAAGTGTCTATGTGGTACACTGAAAAGAAAAATTGTGAGAACCAGAACGTTTTATTATCTCCACTCTGAGTTATAACTGCTCAAATTATGATACACGTAATAAATAACGTTACGTGTGTAATCCAAAGGTTTGAAACTCTCTGTGTGTTTTTTCTCTGTCCTTTCCGTTTATCTTGGGATCACATCTGAAAGTGGAGTTTTTTTTTTCAAGAAAGAGAGAGAGAAACAGAAATAATGAACATATTGTTTCAGGAAATAGTACGCGTACGCAAAACACACACCTTCTCAGGATCATCAGTCTTGAACCATCGTTCATTACACAACAGGAGTGTTCGTGAGATATGACGATGTGTAGTAAAGAGTTTGAGTAATTTTCTTCTCTCATTCCCGTATTTATTTTTATTTGCATACATTTAATCTACGCAAATGAGCTTTGTGTACCATCAACCACGACACACAATGCGTACACGTGTGCCTGTGGAAATTGAAGCGACTTCACTTTTTTCTAGTGACTTGTTTATTTACAAGGGGAAAAACGGCAGCTTTCCATCTAATATGATTACGTATTATTATTTTATAATTATAAAATTACAATTGCCCTTTTGAAAACAAAGCCCAACAGCGCACCACCTCAGTTCAATCCACTTTGACCATGAAATGATAATGCGGGGTGGTAGTATATCACTGTTATTTTCGCTAAATTTCAAAAACCTTTAATTACAAATTACAACAAAAGCATTAGTGATGAGCAGCTCGTCAAACAATAACAACGTCGTTTTTAAACCCAAGAAGGGGTTGTGACTGTCACGTGTGATGTGAGAGTAAGGTACTGCATCTACGTCAGCATTAATTATTTATTCCCTTCCCGACTTCTGTTTTCGATGTTGCACTTGCTACTTGATATTGTAGAGAGAACAAAAGGTGGCAGCGATTTTGTAACATTTTTTTTGCTGAGGTACATATTGTGCAAAACTCACACGTTGCAATAACTACTCCTTTTTGTTTGCTCACAAAACATCCGTTATTTCCACTTAACCTATGACAAGGTCGCAAGGTCACTGTAGTCTGACTCTGATAATAATGCTATTAGGATTCGGACTGTAGGGCTTCCTTTTAGCAAATTTTTGAATATGTTTTCCTTCTGCTGCTTTGTTATCTACAATAAATATTAGTTGAGAGATTTGCTTATCAATATATTTAGGAAAAATATGAGAGAAGTGCTTTTTTCAAGCCTCTCAATTTACTTTTCATAGCTTAGTTTTTTTTTGCATAATATATATCAAAACAGGATAAGGTCCGCACTTTCATTACAACGAGCTTCTCCTGTGTTGAGTAGTGTTATCTTAATGAGTTGTGAAAGACTCTTTCGATACTGCTCATGCCGTCATTGCTTCGACGATAAGGTTGTCGAGTTGACAGAGAGTGTGAAGCGCGAGCATTTCGATGGATTATATACGTGTTTTTCTTATGTAATGCTCACTTGTCGCACAAGACGACGGAACTAAGCAAGAGAGGTTGTGAGGTTAAAAAATGGCGTCAGCCTTGATGACCATGACGCTAATAATGCGAACCGAGAGGATACCTAATCCGCTCTTCGCGAGGTGACATAACATTATTGACAAATCGGAGGGATTTGATGTCACAAAGAGGTTGAGAGAGGTTGGAAATGCGAGAGTTTCAATTACTTCACCTGCGATAGCAATTTTATTTCTTGGTTTAGGAGTAGCTTTCTCAGCAAATGCGGCAACATGAACTCCCCAATTTTCTACAGACTCTTGATAACATTTTAATCAGTTTTGAGTTTCCAATCGACCAATTGAAACAGTAAAATCACGCTCCTTTAAAAACATAACGCGACTTTATTTTTAAAAAATTGTGATAACGAGCTGGGGAAATAAAGCAATAAAACGTCTCATCATCGAGTTTCTTCTGTTACAGTTGTTGTGTTTTCGACGTCGTCTTTTCTCGTATTTTGCAATCACAAATCACACCCAGCTCTTGTAAGTCACGCAGAGAGCACAAGCTTGAAATTTATTATCTTTTTTCAAGTTTGTACGTCGTAGGAGACCATGCAGATTTGTATAAATCTGCAAACAGTCTCAAGCTATTATGTAAATTAAGGTTTAGAGCTAGAATTATCTAGTTTGCAAGATTAGCCATGCTTCATGGACACGAGAGATGGGAGAGAGGAGACGACGACTCATCTAGATGAAACTGGCTGAGATTTTATAAGCTCATAAACCACCTCAAAAGCACTGCATGAGATTTTCCCATAAAGCAAAACGCTTACACGACCAACAACCATCTCGCAGAGGTACACTGATCAACTGTAAACTGTAAATTTTTTCCCTTAAAAGAGGATTTAAACTGTGTGTGCATCGTATTAGCATAGAGCACCGCATAATGTCTCATGACACGAAGCAATCTCTCTCTCAAGTTCCTCTGTCTCTCTGACAAATTATTCAAGCGTTCTACATAATCCCACAAAGAATGGACTTAATGAAGCTTGTATAAGGTTAAGTGTGATCATCATCCCTGTGAAAAAAAGTTGTGCCATCATCATCGCATTTTTGTACGGATTTCGTCATCATAATCGGCAAAGTATGCGGGACGTGAGAGGTAAGTGAGTCAAAGAGTTCTTGTTTGTGCAAGATCAGGGTTTCTCTTCAACAACCCCTTATTATGATGAAGAAACTCCCTACTTCTCTCCTCAAAACAATTTCCACGAAAAAAAATACGGTTTCCCTCAAGCCTGCTTTCCGAAGCGAAACCTTGATGCGGCTACAGCGCATTCGTCTTATGTTTGTTTGAATTGAGAAATATGAAATATTCTCTGTTGATGATTAAAATTGAGACTTACCGTCAACAGGATCCGTTTCGTCAACAATGATCATGATGTTTGCTCTGTCAAAATTCTGTCCAAATTGATCCTCACGTCAAGTCAGAGCTCCCAAAAAAATCACGGCTTGCACAAACCGTTTCACGGAGAAACTTTGTAAAAGCTCTTGTATTGCTTCACTGTAATGTCTGCAATGAAACGAAAAAGAGACACAAACCATTAACAATCCATCGACCTTTCCTTTACATATTTTACTCTTTTATTGTCTCCGCTTTTTCAATCGCAAGCCACAAGCACACGCACATGAGCAGAAAGAAAATCTCTTGCAATTGGAAATACACAAAATTATGAAATCCTTGTCAAAATGCACACACAAAATAACCTCACAAAGAAAGACAAGCGTGCAATAATAACTCACTTTGTTTGTCACAGCCACACAGAGGCACAACTCAATTATCTTGTGTGAACTTTAAACTGAGTGTGAATCATCTCATCAACATCGCCACACACACAGGATAACGACGACGGGGAAACGAAGGATTACATGATAAATCACCTCTCTCACATTATTCTCTTTGAATGTCACTCACAATTTTTTCCCGATAATTAATAAACTCTCACTCTTTCGTGATAACGATTTTTTCACACTAATTTAATGCTCAAAACAACAAAACCCATACAAAAAAAATGCTCACTTATCACGCCTTCTCTGAGGTTTGTGAGCAGACACGCGTCTATATTAGAATCACCTCATCTCCACACGACCACCAAGCAACACACTTCTGCGAGCTCTTCTGCGATGAGCGGCTACGCGCAGACTGTGAGACTGGAGTGGAGCGGTGTGTAGTGGTTGCAAAAGCGTTTTTCATGATAACAAACTGCACCTCATCATCACCAGTATTACACGATCCTCATCTAATTCAACACACCATCATCCCACCACGAGAAATGCGAGTTACATACAATGCAACAAATCTTTATGCTCTACATATATATCCTTGCCGTAAACTCTAGCTTGCCAAATCTCTCGACAAATTGTATCCCTTCCCTCAGTTTCCTCATTGCTGTACGTGTCAAAAAGTAGTGATCTGTCTTTTGTCTGCACGTGCATATAAAGCCTTGTGTGTGGATTTTCATCTTGTTTCCGAATCCCATTTTACTAATGTACATGAAGCACTGTGTATCGTTGGTGTTGTTTTTTTGTGAGAAAAAACCGTGTGCAGAGCAGGAAAGCGGAAAGTTCCCCGAGAAAAGAGCGATATGTGAATGCAAAGTTGGGAGGAGACATACCAACTTCCCTTTTGGTAAAGTGGAAATTTACCGTGTCGATGTAGATCATGATGATGATGATGGGCGAAAAGACAAAAACCAAACTCTCTTTATTTCAAGAGCAAAAAAAAATTGTGTGCATGTCTAAAAAATGTGGGAGCAATCAAGCAATATGGTATGGAGACAGAATACTTGCATCGGAGGATTACAAATGCGTATGTGAATATGTAGAGAAAACAAGCAAAAGATAGAAAATGGATACGTTGGTTTTTTTAGAAAAAACGAGAAAAAAAAGATGAAAAAAACGAATAGTAGGATGAGGAACTCCGTAATATATGGATTCTCACAAGGTGACGCGTTGAGGCGCAGAAATGCATAAATTTTTTTCACTGCACCAAAATTAAAGGATTCGCAGTTAGCTAATCGTTTTGACTCAAGAATAAAGGAGTGTTTTGTCCCGTGTCTCTCCCTCTTTGATTATGGTGAGAAAACGTAGTAGCTTATGTGAATGCAGTGATCTCTGAGCGTTGTGCATTCAATGTCAAGAGAAAATTATGCTCACAACATGTGCAAACTAAAAAGGTTTGGATGCTCAGAGATTGACGCGTGTTTTGTATCTTTTCTTCCTCCTCCTCTTCGAAAAAAATGCACAAATTTTTTCCGTCTCATTTCTTGTCGAATGCCTTGTTTTCCTCAACAAATCATTCCATCTGCACCCGAGAGTTTTCAACATTTACTTACACAACACACTGGCTCTTAGAAGAGAAAAAAGATGGTGATTCTCTTGTGACGATGTTTGCAAAAAAAACCTTACCCCTGAAATAAGACACATGGTCACGTTACTCAGAGAAAGATGGAAGAGAAAAGCTACTGGCTTCACAAAAATATACATACTCTCCGCTACGCTTTTTGAGGTGGTGGAGCCTGTGTGAAGCTTTTTGTGAGAACTTGGTCTTATTTAGTCACTTTGCATAGTAATTGTCTTTGAAGAAATGTCTAAAGACAGTCTATATGGTCCTCGTCTTCTCTCATGTGAAACTGATCGACAACAACTGTTCTCTCACAATAACAAAATCCTTCTCCACTGTTTTCTGCTTCAAAATCTCAGCCTTGTTTCTCACAACGTAGTCACGTTGTGATGTACGTACAAAAAATTGACGGTGACGGAGAGAAATGAGATTTGTCAAAAATGTTCTCTCTTCATGTCGCGTTGGTGCAACCAGTAGTTTGCGAAGATCAACGTCAGCTCTCTGAGAGAAAGAGAGTCATCGTAAGAAACGGTAAGCTCATTGCCATAAGTTGTCACAGTCAATGTGAAGAGTTGTCAGCAAAGGGCAGAACAAAACAGAGTAGCAACTCTTTGTTGTACGCAACACTGACTCTGAGTTGTGTGCAGGTTTGCATAATACTCAGCTCACCTATTATGAATCCCCATGTGCACTCTTGGTAATGTGCACTTAAACTTAAAACACACATAATTTTCTTAACTTGAGCCAAGAATGAAAATGGATGAAAAGAGGAGAGCAAGGTAAGGCATCGACATATGACATACAAAGTCGTTGGTTGAGTACATCACTCAACCATTCCTCATTTTGCGATATACCAACACGTAACCAGAGAACCAATTTTTTTTGTCAATCAAGAGAAATGGTTGCTTGAAAAGAGTTTATAAATCATTATAGTTTCATAAATTTAGTGCTTTTCCACAGAACACTTCATCATCTCAGAACGACAATCATAAATGTGGACAAACGAATGATTTTTTTTGTTCTCCTTAAAAAAGTTTCCTCTCTCAGAATTTCACGACAGTCGTTTAAGTGCAAGCACGGCGGCACTTTTCCACCAACAAAGGTGTGAGATGGTGATTTTTTTTCTTCTTGCAGGTGGAGACAATGCCGAGACTAGAAATAATAAGGGGAATGATAATGATGGAAAAGAAGAAGAGCTTGGTAACAATGTTCTCTACAATCTGGCCCATCATCATGATCATCTCTGGCTTCCAACTTTGTTGCACTTTGCGGTACATTTTTTTTATTCTTCAGGGAAAGAGAATGGACTCTTTTGAGAGTGAGAAAGATGCTACTTGATTTTCTTACAAAAATAATAATAAAATAATAAAATGGACGCATCTGTTGTGCGATGCGTGGTGCGATATCTTCCTCCTTTTGTGTTCGTACACACTGACTTACTTTACTGATGAAAAGGGCCCTCAATTTTTTTCAGCCTTTTAAACAATCTTCTCTCCTTGATGTATATAAGCACGCATCTGATTTTTGCTTAAAAAATGCGGTATCGAGTAAGTGGCAAGAGGAAGGCAGGGATCTGCAGATTTTTTGAACAAATCTCTTTATCTCCCCTCACTCTTTGAGTGGGTACATAATTTGCGTACCTATATCCGCTTGTACACCAAAGTTTGGCGTTGTTGGTACAAAGTTACGCATTGAATGATGGTTAAAAATAGAACCTGCTCAAGTCTACCTCAAAGTAGAGGTATTACGCATGATATATATTGATAATGGGAGGCTCAACAATGAAACTCCACAATTGACAATTGTCAGGGGAAGAAAATACAGTGTTTTCTTTGAGAAAACCAGTGTAATAATAGTAATCGTCAAGCGCGAGCTGTGAATCTCTATCGCCATTCAATTGTCAAGGTCCTCTCTCTCCACGAGAGGGATGAATGACAGACGTGAGAGCACTTTGCAAAGGTGAGGATTGAGGTGGTTGCAAGTTATGGCAGCCTTACATAATGGTAAATGGTTTTTCAGAGGAGGTGTGCGTGGTGTGGTGGTGATGCGTGTGATAATGATGGGATGTTTTAAGCTGTTTTTTTCATACACAAGTTGTAAGTCGCCAAAAAAAAAAGTTGTGCTGCTTCGTCGTCATGAATGCTTAACCAGGTATGATCAGGTATCTCGACCTACACAGTGACTACAGCGTCAAATCATCATCAGTTTACATTGGTTCTTTTTTATTGTATATTATGCATCTCGGATTTGCAAGAAAAGGTGTAGGTTTGCTTTCAGAAAGAATGTATTTTTTTAAGTAAAGACGTGTATTGATTACAATTGTGATACTCTTGGGCAGACAGGCTCAACTCAGAATTCACAATTAGTGCTTTGCCACCAGTTTTGGAGAGCGGGCATCTCTTTCGGGCTGGACACTGGATACGACGAAGATGACAAGGTCTCATGTTTTCAGGAGCTCATGCATTCTTGTATTTTGAGCAATTAGCAGTTTTTTTCTGTTACAAAACATTTATGGTGGAATGAGTGCACACACGCCCGGAGAAGATAATGCAATGATTTAAAAAATGTTGTAGCCTCTGTGTGTGCTCCTTTTAAATAATTGGTAATGACTTGATTTTTTGAGGAGTACTCACATTTTTTTCCATTTTTTGCGCAATTTCAAACAGAAATCTTCTGTAATTCGTACGTCCTTGATAGTTTAAAAGATTGTTCTCTCAGTGGTATGTTGTTGTGCCTTGTGCCATTAGCAAAAGTTCATTTTCAGTGATTATCATCCTTTTAAACGTGTTATGCAACGCATTCATTTCATTCCTCAGATCTCTGTGGTGAATCGAGGTTTACGTTCTAGATTCTGAAAGGAGTCAGAAATCACTTTAAAAATCACTAGTGCATCATCATCAGCTCGTACTTATACTTACATATTTTTTTTACCAAATCGTGCTGCGAGAGAGAGAGGGAGGTTTTTTGGCTAAAACGCACTTTAATCCATTATTCCACAAGAGTAAGCTCAACTCTCTTGAGAGATTGGAGTGTTGATTCGAAAAAATTGCATCTCAAACAAAGGGAGTCAATACGCAATTGGGAATGGTGGTGTGTGAGTGCGCCCTGCAAATATTACACCGATCTCTGCAATCACGATGATGATGTATCTCCTCATCTTATCGAATTACGCAATAATCCTTTTTCTCAACTCTACGAAGGCTACAGAGGCTTATCAAAATCAAAAGTTTGGCCCTTAACAACATATTATGTTTCTTGTGCTCTTTGAGGGTCACCTTGTAAAAAAATGAAAAAGAAGGTAGTTCAGTGTGCTACATAATTTGTTTCGAGGGCGCTCTACAGTGATGTGTCACTCGATGTACAAGAACGAGCAGAACACACTTTTTTTCCGAACATGTTACTCAACAAGGCGAAAAACTGTTGACTTTGTTCTCTCTCTCTTACCTTACTTCTTTTTGAAACACGCCCAATAATGATTCACAGACAATGGACCCCAAGAAGTCATGAGAATAAAAAATATTTTATAGATTCCACATTTCTTCTAAAACGCACTCCTGTCATATTTTTTTTCTATTACAAATCATCACACAAAGAGTGAGACTGATTTTGAAATTAAAAAAAAAAATGAGCCCAGCCATTTCCCTGCGGAGACAAGATATGAGGACAGTTATATAAAAAAAAATGTATGAAATCATATGAATTTATACGCGAAGGGTGATTCTCACTTGAAAAATTGTGTGTTCAAAGATGTTTCTTCTGTGGGAGAAGAGATTACTCACAAAATAGAGAGGAGGACCCATTTTTTTATGTTCTTGCTCAGAAAGCTTTAAAAGAAGTCATGACGGTGAGATGATGTGTTTCCACAAAGACAACGATGATTGAAACGCGGCATGTAGTCCTTCATCCTATTCGCACACAATACACCAGTATTAAATGCATTCTTTGTAGAGGGCTCTCTCCCTTCAACAGACATAGAAATGATGCCTACACATTTTTCTGTAAATTATATCGGGGTGACAGCAGCACTACCAGCAAAAAAAAATGTGAATTTTTTTCTCATTCGGTGTACCTGAAACGTACCAGTCATCGTGATCATCACGGGATAATGATGATCACCCCAAAAGTGTGAGTATCTCCCTGAAAAAAATGTTTTGAAAGGAGGAATAAACGGTGGTTTCATTTCGGGTGACAATGACATTCACAGGCAGTGGTAAGCAAAACGTTCCTAGACAAAAGGTTCACAAGCGTCATGTTGAAGTAAAACACTGAAAGGCTTATCTCTCTCCTTCTGTTTTGCCCAAAAAATGGTATACTACACAAGTGCTTTTTGATGTGTGCTAACTCTCTTCCAAAGGAGAAGAAAAGGGAAAAAAGTCAAGTCAATCCGTATTTGTCCATCGTCATATTTGTATACGCATTTTTTCCAAGTCTCTCTCCTTGAATATGGACAAGGGAGTAGGAATGATGTAGAAAGAGTGTCTAGTTTGCATGAGAAAAAGTTGTACTTTTTGGAGAGACTCGTATAAAATAAGGATTATCCTAGATTTTAATCATCTCAGTCGTCGTTGCCACCTCAAAAAAACGAGCACGGGCTTGCCGAGTGATTGTAAAGACGTCAAATATTAAATGCAAGGTGTTTAACGTGTAATACGATATAATATGCGCTGGTTTATATGCAAATACGTCAGGTGCAAATTGTCATTCTCGAAAAGAGCGTTGTTGGCGTGTTCCGATGAGAGTGCCAAGATAGCGGAGAGAGACGCATGTAATAAAACACGGATGGATGACATTGAGTTTGATTCGCGATATTACTCCTTTTACTACTTACCTACGCATACTATGATGCAATTACATTTTTCTGTGGAGCGCTTTATCTAAAAACGCTGAAAATCCTCTATTATCTATTATTATTATTGTTATTGCCACCACTCTGTCAAAAAACCCGGCATACTTTTCCAGTGACGTTGTTCATACCAGATTATCACAAAGCTAAAAATGTGACACGGAAGGACGAAACTGCACTTCTAAAAATGTCCATATACATATAATTATGAGTGTAGTTAAAATGAGTCCTTATTTTAAAACTGGGCACGTCTTTCGTAATGACCTCCGTTAACAAGCGAGAGATACCCAAGGACCTCACTGGAAAAAAAACCTCGCCATTGTTTTGCTACGTCATCATCACAACATTCCGTTCTCTCGTGACTCAAATGATTTATGAATTTTATTTATTCTCATTTACTCCTCATCCATTTGTCGCTGCATCCTCGTCCACTTCATCTATTGACCTGTGCCTCAACCTTTGCCTGATAAACAGTTAAGCAAGATTTACGTAATCGTCGGGGAAATCTACGGTAATACTCTTTGGTGCAGATTTCTCTCAATGGATAATCCAAAAACTCTCGCAATCTTTCATGAATACCGATGAAGACCTTTCGTCTACAATTTACTTATTTTGGCGTGTGTGTCGACAATTTGCTGAAAGTGAGCAAATCAAGAATGCCCCACCAACTAACTTCATTTCTCTCTTGTCACCACATTTTTCTCGTAATTGTCCACATGAATAGCTCTCATGCTCGTCATGGCGTTTTGTAAAGAGCAGCCAAAACGAGTGTCACTGACATTTGCACAAATGTGCACACTCAATCCTCTGTTGTGAATAGGTTAGTGACGAAAAGTTCAAAACGTAATTTCCACTCTATTACCATTCACTCTTAATTCCAACTTCATTTCTCCTCAATACAATCTCCCTCTCATCTCTTTTTTCGTCTAATCCCAAATTTCCTTTGAAAAAAACTGTCTCACTACATCCACGTTGGTAACGTAGTATCACTTCTCATTTGGCAGTCTCGTTACCTCTCTTATACCGTCGTTGTGGTCGTCGTGTGCAAAGCCTAATTTATGTAAACGGCACGCAAATACTTAAATCTCAAGTTCACATTTCGTGTGCCTACACACACCACTCAAATGGAAGACATTAGCATCTTTGCACAAAAATACTCAATGACAAAAGAACAACATTCAATGAACTTGAGCTTCCTTGAATCCATCCTTTTTCTCTATTTCTTCCTATCCTCTCTTCGCCTCTCTGTATCGACAATCATAATGAAACTCAACTGTAAAAATACCCCATTCTCTCTGCAACCACTACAAGCATTCCCTACAAATCTCTCAAGTGTTTCCTTCTTCTTATTCCCATTTTATTCTGTCATCATCATCGTCTTGGAGGTGTCTTATAATCCCATCATCATGACACATGACTTTTGTAGAGTTCTCTAATAAAAGCCTTTTCCCAATGCTGAATAATAGCCGTCTGTTTTTTCGCTCTCAATATGCACCTCTCTCCACATTACTCAATCATCCCACTTGCATCCTGTGTCATCATCTTTTGAGCACTTGATGATGGCTTTTGTATTGACATTATTATGTTACGACTCCGTCTCTGTTTTTGGCCAAGCCTACAACCGCCTGATCCCTCCACACGGGGAAATGGTGTCGTTTCAACGGAACCATAACATAACGGGGGTAGAAAGATACAGAAAAAAAAGAAACGTGTGCTCGGAGTGAGGATGCAATGAGTGCTGATGTGATGAGTAATGGTGACCTCCCAAAATTAATCACAATGTCTCTGGATCCTGATCATTCGGATGTGAAGCAGGCGAGCCCGAAAAAGGAAATAGATTAGTGCCTCTACAGTTAGGTCCACATTAAATATGATTTTGTCAAGAGTTGCGCATCTTCAAAGGATGTTCACATATGTCGTGGTACTCGTCCTTTTGATGTGTACCAATGAATAATTTAACTAAGCAAAAAAAATATTGAACAAAAGTGCATGTCTTATTGGCTTAGTCAAGGTAAAGGATTCTTAGGAAAAACGCAAGGAATTCTCTCTGAAGACGAGTCTCCTGGTTCCCAGCAAATCACACAAGAAATCATAAATGTAACACGTTCCTTCACACACGCATCCACCACAAGATAAACACACATTTTTACGTGTCTCCACGATTATTTGCATTTTGCTAACAGAAAGGTAAAACATGCAGAAAAACTGAGGGCTCCGTAAGAGAGAGAGAGAAAAAAATCGAGACTCGTCGTTTTTTTTTCTCTCAAGTAATCGCGTGTGAAGAGTACACACAGACTAAAAAAATGTGGGTTGTGTGTGACTCCGTTTTTGTTTCGCCTCTCTCCCTCACCCTCTCAAACTCTCGTCTAATTCAATAAAATGGAATATGTAATCATGACATTTTGTTCTGGTTTGAGAAGCCACACACAGATATATATATAATATAACGCATACATTTTTGAGAAACGGTAAACTACGCTTGAGCACTTGAACCACTTTTTTTATGGAAATCAATCCAAAACGAAGAACGTCCTAACCTCATCGTCGTCATCATCATCACAATGGTACAGTTTTACACACATTTCCCTATCTCTCTCTCTCTCTCTGGCCAAAATGTACAGTTAAGCAAATTGATATTTTTTTGTCTTTATGCATCATGTATATTTAGGTGCGCATATTAATCAGTCATTTTTCCTTGGATTCACTTTGCTCTTCCCAACAGGAGAGAATCTCATTTTACAAAGGATGTGAGTGAGTGTGCTCATATTAGAGGTCTATATCCTTCCTGCCTCCTTTTTTGTAAAATAAAATTAAATCCATTCACAATTCACGCTCAAGAGTGGAGGTAAATTATCCCTGAGGAGAGTAACTCATCCTCACAAAAAGCTCTCTGAACTGAACTGAAAAGGTGGGACGTTCCTTTGTCAAGTTTCCTCTTCAAAATGCATCTTTTTTTCAATTCTCTCCCTTCACAACGGAAGCCTTTTTCTTGGACTTGTACTCAACAATATTATATCTCTTTATTAATATTATTATTCAAAATTCACGAGTGGTTTGGGCGAGGTTGCATTGCAAATACGGAGAGAGCCCTGTGAGAGTTGCGATGACACAAGATGACCGTTCTCTCTTCCCTTTTTAACTGATTATTACTACTCTCCGTAATAAAATTCCATTGAAAAACGGGACTTGCAGTAGTGAGTGTTGACATGAATGACTACAACTCTGACACGTTGGTTATGGAAGACCGTTTTTTACGAGGCTCTCTCATCATCTTTCTTGCTCACATTGTGCACACATCATAAGAGTGCATAGAACAAAACGAGTCTTACTTCATAAAAATCATAGATATCCACCCACACGCGCCGCGAGAAAATGCGAGTTATATACGATTACGAATAATAAGTCCTGAGACGCACTGGTGCGCGATTATTGCAAGTGTGACCAACGTGGAAAAACTATAATAGTACAATAATGTCATCATCGTTGTACACTACAGAGACGACGCACGTAATCGATTGGGTTTTTAGTGGGAATTAAAATTAAACAAAACGAAACCGAGTCCCTTATTGAGTGTGTGAAGTACATAATATGATGGTTGTTCTTAGCACCTTATGTTCTGTCGTAAATCTTTTGTGGAGAATTCCATCTCGTTGTTAGCCAGAGGCGCTACAAAAATGGGTGGCAAAAAGGGGAATGAGGCTACACGAGTCGTAAATTTTTTTCCATTGAAAGTTTGACTTGGGATAGAACGTGAAGTGGGCATTTTAATTGTAATGTGGTGTGCAATCTTACAGTGTCCCTTTTTTATTACATTTGTACAACCTTCTCTCTCTCTTGCTTTCTCTCTTGAAATGAAAGCACTCACATGGATTTACTGGGGTTGATGCAATGCGTGCAGTCATAAACAGTTGTGAATAAAGAAAAAAAAAGAAAAAACCTCTTGTTTCTTTTCATTACTTTGAAAAAAATATGATACCAAATGGACGAGTCAACGTAAAGTTACGAAAGTGATACACCCTTTGGTCATGCCCAGCTCGTTTTTGTAAAAAAAATCTCCTTCTCCCCTTTTTCTGCCTCATTACAAGGGAATTGAAAGAGATTTAGTTTTACTCTCTCAAAAAAAACGCAGAATGCATTTAAGGGAGGAATGCGCGTGAAATTCGCAAATTTGACTTTTTTATGATGACTTGTGCAAGATAAATCCCTTTCTCAAAAGCTACCATTACTATCATAATATGCATACACATAAGATAGTTTGGGATGAGTACACGCTTCTCGGTGAGTGGTGACACCGAAACGAGAACCTTTGCACACACGGTGACAATTACACCAAACTCTTCGTGTATATCGTGGCACGCATAACTTTTATACTCGTCTCACCATTTCCTCTCCCTGAGTTCAATATGTTAATGACCAAACATCGTAAAAAAAGGGAATACTTTTTTGTAATTGGATTTCGCATGTGCAAAGAAAATATGGCTTTTCACATTACTTTCCTTGTTGACTGCGAAACAGAGGGACACCCTTCTTCTCAGTAATTTCGCACGTAAATAGCCTTGGTTGCCATGATAATATGAAAATATTTAAGCTCCCGTGTACCTCCACCACTACCACCCATGTTCCACAAGCTAAATAGTCTCCTTTTTTGAGGACATTCCACATTTTTCTTCAAGTTCTTCATTTTCTTTTCGAGGGTGACGATGACGATATACATGTAAAGAAATACATCAAGTGTCACATTTGATTACCGTATCTTTCAGCGAAAGAGAGTCTAGAAAAAAAGTGAATGGAGTCATGTGTTTTCAGTCATTTTTCCCTTCGGTCATTTACTCACCCTTTTCATCCTTGCACACATTGCTTTAAACTTCAATATTCTCACGTGTTATCAATACTTTTAGGTATGTATTTAACTTGCAGCGGAATACTTCGTGTGTGAAATGCGTTCCATATTATGAAAGCTATACATACATAATTGTGTGCTTTCTTGCAAAAGTTTATTATTTTCACAAGGAATTCTCAAGATAAACATTGGACGTGTTAAGTGCACCGTAAAAAGTTGCTGGGATTTGAGTCAGCTTAAGTGAACCAAACAAGTTGCTCGAAAAAACACTCTTATTAATAAAATGCATAGTTCACCAGCTTATTTTAACCACCGTTCCATAAAAAAGTAGGATCAACAAATATCGTCACAAAAAAATCATCACCGTCTTACAAGTTTTTCGGAGTATCCCTTTTGGTGACGTGAGAGAAAGAGAGATGGTATACATTTTTGGTTAAAAAGTGTGTGTTTCCTCGAAAGCACACAAGCGCTCCTCTTGACCTAGTGAAGTGTCCACCATGAATGAATGGGCTGAGAATGTGATGGAGTTTTGAACATCAAACTATTTTTAACAGTTTCGAAATTGGGATGGACCAGCTGTCGCGCACTCACCAGTTAGCATCAAAGATGAAGTAAACCTCGTAAAAACGCATCTCTTTATCTACTTAAGTGAGAGAGGATGAAGGATGTGTGTAAAGAGGCATATTTTATGGAACACTCAGTAGTTGCTGACACAAAAACATGTCATCGTGAGTTCTTTGCTGAGCTCCTACTTTTGAGTCCTCAACACCAGCGTGTTGACGACGATTTGAGTGATCGTTACAAAATTGCTCTCATTAAAAAAAGGAACCCAGTTGTGGTCACGCAAACTGCATCTCAAAATTCGGGGTTAGAGAACAAAGCGAATTATCAATTATAGCTGAAAATCTATCACGCAAAGATTCACACCTTTTGCATTTTGTGAATGTAGAAAATTGCACCGGTTCACTAAGATAATGTGATGTGCTCATTACCACTAATAATGAGAGAGATGCAGATTTTTTTGCAGGGTGAGCTTTCGTGCTCAAAAACCTTGTAAACTGTCGATACAGAAATAATCGACGCTGTCAATTATTTGGGTCCAATAAAATCTTGATAAATCTCCATATAATTATGTAGCTCTGCTCATTTTGCTCGTCAACCTTAAAAAAAATGCAAAAAGCTCGGTGAGTAACTAACATTTTCTGCTGTTTACGTGAAACATGTGTGTGAGCAGGATGATATTGGAGTTTTGAATGCAATTTGCAATTTATATGCCAAACTCAAGACAGACACGATGCAGAGAGGATGCAATATGTGTGGGTATAATTGCAAGTAATTATATTGACGTTGTTCGACGACCCCAATCTTATCACTTTTGCTATTTTGTGTAATGCAATAACACCACAAACCAAACGCGACACGTATATCGACACGAATGAACGAGAGTGTGAAAAAGACGTTGATGATGATGAGAAACGCGATCATGAATATCTTAACTACAGACACACACACACACAAAGTCAGCTTATAATCATAATTAAAGAAGGTTCGAGAGAGAGAAAAAAACGAGTGTTGCTACCGGAGATGTCCCTTACATTTAAAAAACTCCTCCACATGTAGGAATCAATGAAAAAATCATACGATTACCAGTTTCTCTCTACCTCTCTGTCACGCTATACATCATATCATCAACACATATGGATGTGTGATGTACACGCTAATGTGGTTTGCTTTATGCAAATCATTTTTCTTCAAAAACCGATCGTCGTCGTCTTCACTTCTCTCACTCTCATCAAAAGGAATCAAATGGAAGGAGAACGTCCCAGAAAAAAAATTGCAAACGCCACAAAAATGGGTGTACGAAAGGTACAAAAGTTTATTAAAGTTTGAGCCTCTTGTATTGTTGTGAATATAATAATTTGTATATTTTTAGTAAAGAATTGAGACTCACGGATTGTAGCCAGAGTTGTAGCATAATTTATGAATGTATCTGCACTAAAAAGATTATGAAGGGCTGAATAATAAAGGCACAAATGCAGAGCATGAATATTATTATTGTAGTATGAAAAGGGTTGAGGCGTGTATTGACGCGCTATTGTCCCATGCATGAGGATAGGAAGTGGCAGAGAATTAATCAGATTAAGTGTACATAATATGATATCTTATGAGAGGACGATAGACATAGACACCACACTTTGTTGTTGTATCTCTTCGCCGACATGTAGAGAAGTAGGGGAAATGGTTGAAAAAGTCTAGAGATATCTTGCACTTTATATGAATCCGAGTTTAAATCTGAGATCGAGTCGCTCTGATAGAGAGAAATGACTTGGACGGGGAAACGACATGACGAGGACAAAGCTAATGGATTGCACACTGAAAAAAACACACGGAGAGTACAGAGAAGGTGACAAAGAAGCTGTCCTGCTTCCAAAAGTTGGTGGCAGACTCTTTGAAAGCGTGTATAGATCGAAACCTGTGCCGCTTTGAGGAGTCACGGCGACAGTGTCGGCTCTTCACTAACCTATCGCATACTAAGCTGAATGGGACAGGTTGACAAACGACATGTGAAAATTGTCCGAGGACACGACACAACCAAACCCAAACTCTGTGGCTATATGACACCACAACACGATATCTATATAGAGCGAAATGAGTTGCATTCTTAAATATACTGTTTTCAGTTTCTAAAAAAAATCCACTGGCAACGTTTGATAGGAGGGAAAAAATTCAACACTTGCGCTCTTCAAAATCTTTTACAAATATAAACTATACTTCGCAAAAAGGTGTATCCGGTAGATGAGAGAAAACTTCATTACAAGCATCATTTCATTAAACTAATTATTGGCGATCAAAAAAATGTTAGGCGTCAAACGACATAATTGTAAGTGTTTTTGAGAGAGCACAGCATTGCATTGAATTCCAAAAACATTATGCAAAATGATAAACTGTGTTAATATACTATAACTCAAAGCAGTAGAGTTTATAAAGTTGAACTTTTGCTGTTGTGCATGATGAGCACTTTCCTTCTTCACCGGATAACGTAGAACGTGGATAAAAATAGAGAGGTTGGAGAGTTACGAAAAAATTTGCAATTTGCTTGTACTCCAACATGCTCACCATTTCTACAGCATAATGAGTTCGTCCTTCTAATATTTTAATTACATGCTCAATGAGCGTGTTGTACACACAAAGATCAGAAATGTAGATTTTTTTCGTGTATCTACCTACAGACTAACTGTATTTGTTGTATGCAAGTCGTTCCCTCTTTTCCATAACAATTAAAACTAAAACTTGTGTAATCCCGTGTTGGTTGCCATGCGATGATAAGATTAGTCTAAAAACTTGCAATTCCCAACGCATTTCGTGTGTTTTCACACACACGAAGTAAAGGTCAATTTTAGATTCAGTGTGTACAAGAATTTTAACGCCATCATTAGCATCGTCGTCATTGTCATCGTAACAATTTCTTTTCGCTTGAATGAATGTGATGTGGCCTATTGACTGCCAAGCCTGAACCACTAGCTTCGCACATTCTTCGTCGTTTTGCGAAGAGGAAAAAAACCCACGTCATCGTCACCATGATCATCATCACTCGTCACCTTGTCACAATCAGCATAAGCCTGTCGACAGACGGAGAGACAAACTCGTGCTGTTTGGTGGAAATGGGATAAATTACGGAGAAAAGTGAGGAGTGACTGTATGCAAGATTCAATTGTAAATAGTAAACAGAAAATAAAGGTTGATAAAGGATATTTGAGTGTGAAGTGCAGCATTTTTTAATGTATTTTTGTCCTGAAGCCGCCGACCGACCATGAGTTCGTTTCGGAAGTGTGTGTGCAGCGGATATGATACTGCTGGGAGTTTCTGGTGAAACCATTAGAGGATTTTGCATATTTATGTAGTTTACTCTGAGCACAAAATTCGTTTGAGGTTTCACAGCATTATCTTTGTTCTGAACGTGGAATGCACGCGCTCAGTTTCGTCTAGCGTGTTGTAGTGGGTAAAAAAAAATTGATGCCAAGGATTCCCTCAAAAAGCTTATTGACTTGCCAAATCATGCACAACACAATAAAACAAGTAAATACCGCATCATCATACATGCATACTAATTTTGTAGCGGTGAACAACGAAGGAAACGTTATAAAGAAGCGGTTAAGAGCATCATCATCAAATGATTTCCAGACTTTCGTAAAAAATGGAACTAATTCAATACTAACGGCAAGTTGTGGGCTTTCACATGACATTTCCTTAAATCACAAAAAATGTCCTCAAATTCAATTAAGAGAATCAAGAGTTGTGTTTACTTACTTTTATTTTATTTCCAAGTCACGAGATCCAAAAGTATTTCTCACTTGAAAATCTCTCGAATGTATGTCTCTTTGAAACAGTTTCAACGTTGTCTCAAAAAACTAATGTTTTTTCCCAACGCGACAAAAAAATATTCGTTTCCACCCTTTTTCTCTCTGTGTACTACGGACAAGTATTTCAAGTTATCAATGCAACTGTACAAATTGCACGCAAAATGTTACGCATACAAGAAATCACGATCACGACGTGAGCCACATGTGCTCACCTCAATCATCCAAACAATTAAAGAGACGAGCAAAACTGTGTTCACTGAGAGTAACAATGAGGCACGTCGCTGCACAGTAGCATTTTGGACTCTCAGACAAGAAATAGAAAAGAAGAAAAGATCTTCATGCAATTTTTACGCGTCTTTGTTTGCTTGCCCACACGTAATAATGAACACCAACTCACGATGAGAATGGTGACGCTTACGCGTTTTTCCTTCTCGTGGTGAACATCAATGGAACACAATTTCTCAGGGAGTCCACTCGTTTTTATAACGATTACAGATTACCTCTCTCGCAAAAAAAATGTATAGCACACGGAGACGACGTGAGAGACTGCAAAAATGTTCCTCAGAGTCTCACCTTGTCTTCACCATCTTCGTGGCACGACTAACTGACTGACTCACTTTGAGCACTAGCTCTTATGAATCCCTCGTCTTTGAGTGGATCTACACACGCACGTAGAAAATACGGAGGAGTTCTTATAAAAGTTGGTAAAGCTTGACAAAACGTGTGATTCCTCATGTATCCCCACTTTTTTCTGCAGTTCACTTTATAAATGCTCAAAGTTTAATACTTAATATGCCAAAGTAAGCAGTGAGTTTAAGTAAAGGCGTGAGAACCTTTTCCTTATCTTCGTCCATTCTCTTTTTCCCCTCCTTTGTTATACATAAATTCACGCTAATTTCTGCTCACAAAACTTGGTGGATATTGCATAGAAAAAAAATCACTGTTTTGCATATATATTGTTGTAAGACGCAGATTTTTTTGGCTGAGGTATGTTAATGCTGTAAGCATGTCGAAGAGGAGGAGCTAACTAACTTGTAACTGTTTAATAATGCTAAGTCATAGTATATTCGCCAATTTTCGGAAGAAAGTTTCCCATCATCGTCATCACGTTATAATGCATAGGTCAGTGTTTACCGAAGAAATTGAGAATGGGAAAAGGAGAGGGTTGTGTGTGTGAACGCTAAATTTTTTATGGTCAAAACGGTAATGTAATTGATTTGTCTCGAAAATTTGTTATAACTGGTTTTAAACGTGTAACTGAACTGCGTTAGCTTATTGTAATCGTGAGTTATGGAAGGGATTCTGGAGTGCGAGTGGTTCTGTAGAATGCGATTTTTTTACTACCGGTGTGTCGTCGTGACGGATGGGGTGATTCAGTGGAATAAAACGTAAAAGTACGTCGCAGAAGGTGAAGACGGACGTAAAATGGTGTTCACCAATAATGTGCTGAATGACACAAGAAAGTACAATGGTCTTGTTAAAAATGATTCTCGCTCCGACCAGGATAGTGTACGAGTGGGAATTCAAGTGGAATGTTGAAATAGTATTCAACATGCACCAAAAATCTGTGTAAAATCTCCTGATGACTGACAAAATCATGAAACAAAAGTTATCCATCTCGCCGGCAGCCATTCGGGATTTTATTAGCCACCAGACGATTCTGCAAAGAATTTTGAGTAGGTTGAATACTATTTCAAAACTCTACTTGAATTTCCACTCGTGCACTATCTTTGTGAGCTCAAAATTAAATATGAGCACGTGTGTCCATGGACCTTCGTGCTACTTTAAACGTTGAGGCGTTTAATATATTCTGTGCTAATTTTTCATCTCACCATCACCACCTCACAGTTTGTTGTCATCTCCGGTGAGCATCACCAACAACCAACCCAACCTAAAACAATAGTGTGTGATATGATGCCATGTATTTGGAAGCTCACCACAACAAAAAATACGTTTTTAAAAAGTCCGAAAAGTATATAGGACACTTTAGTAGAGTACATAGGTAATAAAACACTATTATGACGTCACACGTCAAGTGTCGACAAGCCTCATCGTCGTTGAGAGTATCGACTAAAAGATAACCGTGGAACAAAGAGTCTCAAGAAATCGAAGCGTGAGGGCAAACAAATGGATGCACACACGTTGTCAAAATACGTGAAGACATAGAAGTTCTTTATTGTTACATAACATCTTCACCATCAATTCTTTCGGGTTTTGTGCTCATTTGCATGCAAATGTTTTCATACCACTTTCAGTTCACTATGCAAAGAGACGCTACTTCTGTTTATACTCCGTATCAAATTTAGTTTTAAGAAAAAAAAATCTGGCACGGGCAGAACTCTAACTGAATCAGACTTTTCTCATACGTGTTACTTCAGAGGGGGGAATGGGGGTGAGAGAAAAGAGGGAGGAAAAAAATCATTGAAGAAAACACATTTTGTAGTCCAACTGTTGTTTGTGTGTTTCGAAGAAAAAGGGATTTTCTTGAGAGGCATGAGTGAGGAGAGAAGTGTCAAGTCACTAAGCTTGTTTCTAGTGATGTGCGGTTCATCATGGTTGTTTCTGTGCTGAAAAAAACGGTGATGGAGGTACAACGAAGTACAGCCGTTCTTTATGATTATTCTCATGATTTTCTCACTGCTTCGTCTGTTGCTCATCTTCATTTAGAACGACAATAAAATCGTGTAGAGCAACAAGCGTGCTCTGGTAGACGAAAAAGTGTTTAGTATTTTTTCAACTCAATTCGATGTATCTGCTCGTGTTGTACTCCGCTGCTCGGAGAATAAAATGTAAATTGAATATTATTATATTGGATACTTTGGCCCACGAGATGTGAGAATGAGGAAAACATTTGGCGAAATGGGATCTCGGGGAGAAGGATTGAGGATTTTAAAAACGACGCTGTTGTCTCTGGAGGTGCCTGTCTTGTCATAAATCATAAAGATTATTTCGGATCCCGAACCAAAATGGTGTTCACTGACCTCGTTAAGAATATATTTTATGTATGACAGTAAGAAATGTCAGGAAATTATGTAAGCGTCCTGTATACGGAGTGAATCGGAATGATGCTGTCTGAATTAGAGTAAAACAAGCAAACTAGTACAGTAGTACTTCACCGAGAACGGCTATGTTGACTGACTAACCACACAAGCTCTAAGAATAAAACCTGGGCCAAAAAATCAGTTAATTGTGACAAATGTGACAATTCTTGTCACTCTACTACTACATACTACGGGTAATGAAATACTACACTCGGACAGAACTTTCAAAATCGACGTTTATTTTTTATTAAGATTGGCTTTAATTCCACCATAATAGTACAAAATGGAGGAAAGTAATAAACTCAACGATAGGATTTCTGGTAGCGAGCACGGGCTCCTGGACCTCCGAATTTCTTAGGTTCGCATCGTCGAGGATCGGCAACCAGTAAACTTCTGTCATACTGAGCTAAGATGTCCTTGATCTCTTTCTTGCTCGCTTCGTCAACGTCTGTAATGAAAACAAAAATCACTCGTAATTTACAACTTGTCAATTATTCAAACGACTACTCGAAGTAGATAACTGTTGACAGGACTAATACACAAAGTTTGTATTTGTAGTACTCACACTTTTGATAGTAGGCGACAAGAGCCTTCGAAATAGCCTGTCGGATAGCATAGATCTGAGCTACGTGACCACCTCCCTTAACTCGCACTCTGATGTCAACATCCTGGAATCGTTCCTGCAATTAAAAATTACACAATTCTTGAATTTACTGGTTTACGATCTAACAACTGTCAACATAATAGTACACTACTCATAAAACAACAGCAATTATATCCCTGCTTCATCTTCCTATTCAAGACTACAATTCAACCGAAGCCTCCACCATTCTCACACCATCAAAAATCAACCACATAAGAATTATTAGTGACTCTCAACTTTTAAATGAAACTGACACATTCAAAATTAACTAAAAAGGATAGAATCAAGAATAGCTTCTCGTAAAAATTCGTAGCACTAAATTAGCTTTAAATCCAATCTCACCTTTCCGAGAAGAAGAATGGGCTCGAGAAGTTTGTATTGGAGAATCTTCGGCTCCACAAGTTCCAAGGGACGTCCGTTGACCTTCAAGAGTCCCGATCCGTTCTTGCAGTACGCGACTGCAGTGGCTGTTTTCTAAACATTAATTAACAAAAGAAACAGATTACATCTCTCAACCCTCCAAAACCATCCTCCAACCAGCCTCCATTTCACAATAGGCATTTTGCCGACTGTAAACACTTAAATTAAACACTTGACGTCAATTAAAAACTCAACCACTACTAGAAATTAAAGTAAAACAATTCAGTTTACACAAGCTTAACCAAAATTGAAGCTCTTTTTTTCTCCACACTTAAACGAGCCTTACATGAATAACAACATTTAATTTGTGTTTAAATTTTGAATTACCTTCCGACCAAAAACTTGGACGCTTTGAATCGAGGATTCTCGACTCATTTTCGAGTTGCTTAAGTGCTCCATTTTAACGGCTGTTTGGAAACTGTTCAAAAAAATATTTAATTTCCAATAGGAAATTAACGAAGACACAATGAGATACTCGCCGACAGGAGGAAGAGTGGTGAATGGCTTTGAGGCAGAGGGAGAAGACAAGCTGCCAAGAGAAGCATGCTGCCGCAATGATAGAGCATTCCGCATTTTCCCGTCTTCAAATCAAGTGGTCCTCAAAACTACGAGCAGATGGCGAAGCCTGCAATCGTATTGAACAAAGTTGAGATAGCTTCGTTGGCCTCAACATGCTTGATTTCTTGCTACCCACCCCCATGTGCGGAGCTCACAGTGCCCCAGTGGAAGCGCGCCAAGACTGTATGTTTGATTTTTGGTGTCTTAATGAGGTTGGTTAGGACGACAAAAATGTGAGGATTTTACGTGTAAGTAAAAGGGTGCATTTCGGATGGAATATTTTATGACTAGAGAAAAGAAGCATTGTGAAATGTGTTCTCGGAAAGGATTTTAAGATGCCTGCCTTACGAATTTTAAGAGCAATCCTTAACGTTTGCATTTTATCGAGGTTTTTAACCTGCTGGGAAATGACTGTATTTAGTTATGTTATGGCAAAAAAAATAATAATTGCCGCAGGCGGATCAGATAAATATTGTCATGACTATGCATATTCCGCATATGGCATAGCAGAGTGTCAAGAATCCGTATGTATTCGAAACGGTTAATTCCTCGCGGTTGTTTGTTGTTTTCAAATGTTTGCTTCATTGTTAAATGCTTGAGTCACATTTCAAATTGACTTCTAACATGCGAATCTCGAGAATGATTAGTTGAATAATTTGCATAGATGGACGATTCCATCATATTTTGACATCCGACCAATTTGAGAAGAAATTTATGACCCGTCGACTGATCCATAATTTTAGACCTCCCACGTTTCAAGTAAGAGCGTGAAATACCGCGTCAATGCATGCTGTTGTGAGAGAATACACAATATAATTTTCAAATTATGCCAGTTTCTATATTTTTTGAAAATCGACTACCATATTGAACCAGTAAGTATAGCCTGTCCCTTAAACTGCATTTTTCAGCCTCATTGCATTAATAAACTCAAGTGTAACCCCTTCACTCCTGTACTACGGTGTATATCACACCGAAAATTTTGAATGTGCCTATGACGAAAACAATATTTTTTAATACAGTTTATTGTCAAAATAAACGTCCAATACATTTTTTTTCGACGTTAATGTGCTTACTACAACATTTGATAATGAGCATCTTCAAAGGTTTGCACGCGTCATGTCAATTCGACAAACATGTATTATGCATAAAAGAATTATGTCTCGAATCCGCACCGCATGCATTTCGTCTTCGGAGTTGATGCTATGGGACATTTTTTGATTTACCTTCATGTCCCCACTGAGGCTAATTTAGTGGTGTGCGTCACTTAAAAAGACAAACATGATGATAATAATGTTCACTCTTTATTTTTTCTTTTCAGCAACCCTAGAGCGTCGGGCAGAAATCCCAAACGCCGAGTACCGATCCGGTTTTTGAGTTGTGAGATTTAGTTACGCTGTATTCCCGAGGAGATTTTTTCACGCTCCTGACCCTTAGTCTCCTACTCCAAGACCGAGCTAGGTGAAATGACATATTATTAATGGAAAGCCCTTGCGTGGCGCTTGCAGACAATATTGTGGGCATTTCACAAAAAATTATCAAGGTTTTTATTGCCACAGTCTTCTAACTTTTAAATTAAAGACTCCATGGCGGTCATAAAATGTTTTAATAAATATACATAAATCATTATTCTATGCATGGCGGTATAGTCGGTCTCGAGTGAAATCGGTAGTCGGCAACAGGGCTTTTGACGGTGAGTCGTAATTTTTAATTCTGAGGAAGTCAACGTGTTTACCCTGACATATTCCTCAAACTAACTTTTCATCAACTCGCTTCTCTACTCCGGAAGCCTTCTTGCTTTCATCACACATCCCGAAAATAGGCTCCTATCTATTGCTTAAGGTTCCTACCAAAACTTTGCCTTAGAGAAAAACCGAGTTTTGAGCCTTCGTCGATGCTATGCCATAGGTGGATAGTAATTTACACCTGTATACAGCGGAAAACTGCTCTTTTCTGAATGAACACTCGAAAAACTCACATCATCTCCAGCACTTGATAGAAACTCCTGTCACACATTGTGAGGTTTTTGCGTTGTGAGTGAGATGACATTTAGATGGAAATGAGAAGCAACAACTTGCGAAAAAAAAGAAAATTAATACCAAGTGTTTACTCAAGTTTTTCTATTCCAGTCGACACAAAATCTCATATACGGAGAACGTACAGGGAGCCAGAATGAGTTACCTTTTCCAGGGAGGAAATAAAGAATCTTTACTCTCCAACCAAAAATCGCAGTAATCCACACACCCGACCGTACAGCCCAATGGTGTCAACAAACTATGATATTATGAAATCAAGACTACATAATCACGGCCACGGTGGTCTAAATGCTTCTTTGAGATACGAAATCCTAAAATAGCGAGCACATACTCAGCACGTTTGATGATATACGCAGAAGCTTCTAACAGTAAAAAGAAAATCTATGACAAACAAGACACGAACAAGCTCTTTAATCTCGAAGTACACTTTTACAAATGCATACCAAAAAGTATGATTTGCATAAATTGGATTGGTGAAGATTCATTCAATGCGTTCGTTCATCCTGAATTATCTCTTATCTTAATCCATTTAGCGTCGTGAGCCATGAGGATTACTCCTTCCACGCCTCTCTGTTATATATAATCTTTCATCCAACATTATTTTGTCACCTAACTCCTTCCTCCAATATTTTTGGATCCGTCTTTTTCCCACACACTGCGTAGGTGGCTAAATGCTAAGTTGGTGGTGACAGCGGTGCTTGGAAATGTTTTTTTGGTTTTTCATTCATATCTGCTTAAGTCAGCGCGTGCTCTGTACAAATTGATTAATTGTAAAAGCATGACGACGTCCGTTGTTCTTACTTTTACGAAGTGGACGATGGCGTGGACGCACTGGAGTTATCTAATACTTTCAGAATGAAGGTTACTCTGTTTACGTGGTTTTGTCTAATTATCCGAAACGTTATTCATAATAGCATCAAAACTGCGTGCTCGAAACCCCGAAACGCCGATCTCAAATTACGTGGTCTTACATTACATTCAAACCCCACCCTTAGAGGAAAGGAGAACGTATATTTAATGTTCCTGAGGCTCTTTGAACTTCGAGTCACTGAGTCGCCTTTTCTTCGTCAACAAGGATGACCATCCCGATCTCACTTGAGGCTTTTTTGTTGGGTCACGTTCCTCTCGGAAAGTCACAAGATGTTCATACTTGCTTTCTCTTTTCTCCCTGTACAAGACTGAAAACAATGCTGTCATGGGTATCCTTCGAAATACCATAATGTAACCGCTGTTCCCCATGTCTTCAACGGCAGTGGAGTAAATGCTCTATTTTTCTAGTGTGAGAGTCCATTTCCTTCGGGATAATTGAGAAGAAAAACGATTCTTTGAGATGCAGCTGGTGTTGATGTTGACGAGAGAGGAAGAACCACTCTCTCCGCTCGTATGCTTCCTGCGGTCACCCAATTTGCCCCGGTGACTTTACAATTTTACCTTGAGATTCCCTCTGTGACGACGTGTGGTGAAACATTTTCCTTCTCAAGCGAGACATTTCTCTCTCTAGTTGAGTCTGCAGTCAAAGAATGTCGGTGGTGCGTGACCACAGTAATTCACATCAAGACAAGCCAATCCTTTTTATTCTGTCTTTCCAGTTGTAGTTAATTGAGAGGTCTTTCAACATTTAAAAAACTTTTCAACTGGATGGTCATCTTACCATTTTTCGACATAAGTGGAGTGAACCACTTCTCTCACCACACTCCAGGCACAAAATTGGTTTTCCCAACATCAATCGTCGTCTTGTGCTCAACACGAATTACAACCATTTTCCTGACTCTCCCACACAGACAGAAACCAGTTGAGTCAATCGAGGGACTATTGAAAGAGAGAACAGAGAGTGAGTAGTTGCTCGACGTGCGGATGTTTCTCTTTCCTGTCTCAAGTCGCCCCAATATTATATTCAATTAGGAAGAGCAACCGGAAAATGACGTCAATTCAATGCCAACTCGTTGTATGAAGAGTTTGAATGCTCCGTTCTCCTTCATCTGAAAAGTACGTCAAGGTCGTTTCCCAAAGCGGACTTGCTCGAGTCCAGTGAAATAAAGTGGAACAAAGGATTTGTGGATTCGTTTTCAGACTGAATCTGCGGCGAACAATGCACCGTTTTTGATGGACAGATAGACACGTTTGTATGCACAAATCTTAATTGGAGAAAGGAGAACCAAGCCTTATCAAAAATTTCTTTCCCTACTTTACAAATCTTTGTTGGAGAGGTGCGTGAAACACTTGTCATGTCGTTGTCACTCATGCAATTAACCTGACCTCGGTAGCCTTTCTCTCAAACTCAATGTAGTTTGCAATGAATTATTTAATTGCTGTTTAAATTTAGAAACAAGCTCACAAATGAGAGACAGAGAAATATTATTCTGAAAGTAGGAAGCCTCTTTGCGTAGAAGGAGGAAGCGAAAAGACCTGTATCTCTCTCAATCTCTACATAATTCATTTCCCGATCCGCCAAGATTTCACTGTATCTCTTCCCTCCTGACAAAAGGCGTGTGTCCATGTGTGTATGCAAACGTCACCAAGTCACCATTAATCCAAGTTGCACTTGAGAGGTGAGCTTAGTGTGAGAGCGAGTGCAGATTCCAGATTTATGAGCAACAACCCGAGAGCTTCAATGTCTTTTGTGATTACGTCTACAATATCTGTAATTTTCCTGCATAGATGATTCCGCACGACGGGTGTCGGACTCACAAAAGATTTCTACCGTTCTCTCTTTGCCGACATGACTCATCTCCGACACTGAGAGAGAGGATCACTACTTCGCCATGCTTTGAGAAATGTTACATGAAAACCGTGTGAGCGTGGACTCTTGACTAATTAATTTTTTTTAGGTGATGCATTGCCTACGTAATGGGGGAGGATGGCTTTTCTTCCAATATTTCTCGCGCGACGAGGAAACCTCATGTATCTTTTGTTCAGTAAGAGAGAAATCCGGCTCGCGAACAAAATGTAGACTCACCTACTTGCTTTCTCCAAGCACGTAACCCACTCATAAGCTCTTGCTGTATGAAAAATTAGCTGCAGAATAAAAATCAAGCGGTTTCATTGACTGTGGCAGGGACTCTGATTTCACGCGAAGAGAGTCAGCTCGCCTCCTCCAAAGTTGGCAACTAGTTTTTCTCCGAACAATCTATTCATCGATCAAAATCTATGGATTTCGGTTTAGAACTTTGTGTGTCGAGCAGTGAATATTTGGTAGATTGAAACGACTTCACCATTTTTGGTGGGGAAAGCTGTTTTGTAACTGGATCACCTTTCCTCATTCACAAAAGAGCGAACATGTTCATGCTTCTGAGTAAAAAAAATCTGGTGTATGATTTTACATCAGAAAAATTAACTAGAGCGCAAATATTGATTTTCATCCTAATTTCAAATAAAAGCTCGTGATTTAGCGAGGCAAATACATTACCTCAAGATACATACTGATACGGAGAATTTTTACTCTGCTACGACGAGTTACCGCTGTAAATTGAGCATATAATGAGAGACAAGTCTTAATGTATAAATTATGCAACGAGAATGAGAGAACACACTTTGCAGTTGAGGGAATTCTTTGAGAATTAAATGCACACAAGATTTTTTCTTCAGCTCTCCCTTGTTGTACGAGCAACAACTCTGAAGATATGTAGAAAGTATATACGAGGGGAAGGGGAGATATGTGTTTCACCTTGTATCACTTTCACTCTCCGTAAAAACGCTCCCATTGTTTCACTCTCTAGCCATGGCCACCTTTCTCCTCTCTCGTTGAATAAAGCATTATCCAATTGTGTTTAAGCTGAGCTTATGTGGCAATTTGTAAAGCCGTAAGTACCGTTTCTGTTTGACTCCTCTCATCTCTCTCTTCGTTTTACAAGGAATACTCGTGCACACACATCGTTCTGCTTAGTGTAGTGAGAGTCTTCGCTTTTTTGTTTCATTACTGGTTTATCTTTGTTATTTCACCTTCCTTCCTTTTTTATTTCATGAGAGTATAATAATATGCATCCATGCATGTCTTTTTTGCGTTTCCTATGGCTCCTTGTTGGTGGTCTGCCTGCACCCATTTTCTTGGATAGATGGGTGACGTCTTGTGTGTCTCTACATATACAAAGGGTTAAAACGGAGTTTTGTATAAAAACGATTCTTTTCCAGGAAATACGGCAAAGATTCCATCAGTCAGGATGGTAGTTTAGGTGTGCACTTATTGAAAGATAATAATATGTACAGGAAGGTAGAAAGCGAAGGAAAAAAAACTCTTTTGAAAGTATGCTACCGAAAACATCGCCGTCAAGCCAAGACAATGAGGTAGTAAAAACACGAGTAATGGAAGAAACACGACCGGAACATTTCCATTGTGAGCTAGACACACAACAGATAGACTTACGTATACATCATCCCTTTGGGAGTTGAACTTTTTTTCTTTCTCTCTTCCCTTTGTCTTTCTTCAGAAAACGTTGATATAGAGAGAGAGAGTAATGGGCAATAGCAACTTGTATGCACATTTAGACCGGTAAAATGTAAAAAAAAACTATGAATTTGTGGAGGTTAAATCTTTGTCGAGGGAAAGAGAAATTGAAATCAGCTTTCTCGTGCCTACGTCAAGCGAGCAACTTGTCCGACAATCATCTCTTTTTCTCTCGGCTTTCCCCGTAAAAGTCAAAGGACGACAAGATGACATTGATATGCATGCATATAATTATTATGTGTCTGCATTCGAGGATGAGAGGAAACGAACGAGATCTTTTATACTCAGAATTAGAATAACTTTTTGCGAAATCTGGCAAGCTCAGAGTATTTTTTTTCATTTTTTTTACTTGTCGAGAATGAGCAAGAAGTGGTTGTTTGAGGGGAAATCTTTTTTGGGACTTTCATGTCTCTCGGCAATCAGGAGTACAGAAATGATTGGGAACAATTGTGGAAAATTAGTAGTTCATAGGAATAATGCGTTGTGTGAATATGAATGAGATGGCTGAGTCGCGTGTAGTGTGTCTTTTGTGAGCTTTTTATAAAAAAGCAATTTCTATCTCGGTTCTTTTTTATAATTCCAATAATATTACATTTTTTCTGCATTTTAGCGTGTTTTATGTCTGTATGCGAATCTATGCTTGTTGCAGTTCTCATGTCGCACGGGAAGCGACATACAACGAACGTCGTTTTGATGACGTGACAGTGTATTGGTTCATCCTGGTGGTGCGATTGACACAAAATAATATATGACAATCGTAAAAAAATCCCATGTTTTGCAAGACTGGCACAGATGTCATAATTTTATACCTATTTTATTGGAAAAATTCGATCACTTTCAGTTCAGCTCACGAGTCTTTGACTGTATCAGTAGCAAAAGGGAGTGAGGTAGTTGAAGGAAAATTCGACAATCTTTTTTTGCAACTCACATCAAAAGGGTTGGAATGGAGTCACGATGACGACGCAATACTTTGTGGCATCTTCCTGGCTTTGGTATTTTTTCATAAATTTCCCTAGTTTACCAAAATGCGTGGGACTGAAGGAGTGCCGGAGAATATCGGGAGTTTTTTTTAAAGGAATGTGAATATAATCAAGTTTCTTGTGGATCACCGTCATTTACCGGAATCCACATACCGGAACGTCAAACACCGGACGACACTCACCGGAATGACAAACTACCGGAATGCATAACACCGGAATTGTACTT